>PVJL010004486.1:0-128301 GCA_004026885.1 Lyroderma lyra | reverse complement strand
TAGAAATCAGGAAGTGTATTGCCACCAGCCTTATTCTTTTTATGTAGTATTGCTTTGGCAATTCGAGGTCTTTTATGGTTCCATATAAATCTAATAATTCTTTTATCTATTTCACGAAAGTATGATTGTGGGATTTTGATGGGTATTACATTAAATCTGTAGATTGCTTTGGGCAGAATGGCCATTTTAACAATGTTAACTCTTCCTATCCATGAACAGGGGATATTTTTCCACCTCTTAAAGTCTGTTCCAATTTCTTTCAAAAGTGTCTTATAGTTTTCTGTGTATAAGTCTGTACGTTCTTTGTTAATTCCCAGGTATTTCATTCTTTTTGTTGTGATAGCAAAAGGAATTGACTCCTTCATTTGTTTTTCTGAGGATTCATTGTTTGTATAAAGGAATGCTGTTGATTTTTGTACATTGATTTTGTATCCTGCAACTTTACTATATTTGTTAATTGTTTCTAATAGTTTCCTGGTGGAATCTTTGGAATTTTTTATATAAAGGGTCATGTTATCTGCAAATAGTGACAATTTGACCTCTTCTTTCCCAATTTGGATACCTTTGATTCCTTTCTCTTGCCTGATTGCTGTGGCTAGAACTTCCAGTACTATATTAAATAACAGTGGTGACAGGGGGCATCACTGTCTTGTTCCTGATTTTAAGGGAATAGGTTTCAGCTTTTCCCCATTCAGTATGATGTTAGCCGAGGGTCTGTCATATATGGCCTTTATTATGTTGAGATACTTTCCTTCTATACCTATTTTATTTAGTGTTTTGATCATAAGTGGATGTTGTACCTTGTCGAAAGTTTTTTCTGCATCAATTGAAATGACCATATAGTCTTTATCTTTGATTTTGTTTATGTGGCGTATCACATTGATTGATTTTTGTATGTTGAACCATCCTTGTGCTCCCGGGATGAATCCCACTTGATCATGATCTTTTTGATGCATTGTTGTATTCTATTTGCTAATATTCTGTTCAGGATTTTTGCATCTGTGTTCATCAGAGATATTGGTCTATAGTTTTCATTTTTTGTGTTGTCTTTCCTAGGCTTTGGTATTAGGGTAATGTTGGCCTCATAGAATGAGTTAGAAAGTATTGCTTCCTCTTCAATTTTTTGGAGGAGTCTGAGGAGGATAGGCGTTACTTCTTCTTTGAATGCTTGGTAGAACTCGTTGGTCAAACCATCTGGTCCAGGGCTTTTGCATTTAGGGAGATTATGGGTAGTCATTTCAATCTTGTTGCTATTGATTGGTCTATTTAGATTATCCAATTCTTCTTGATTCAGTCTTGGTAGGCTATAAGTTTCTAGAGACTTGTCCATTTCTTCTAGGTTGTTAAATTACATGGCATAAAGTCCTTCATAATATTTTCTTATAATCCTTTGTATTTCTGTGGTATCAGTGGTAATTTCTCCCCTTTCATTTCTAATTTTGGATATTTGTGTCCTTTCCTTTCGTCCTTTGATTAGTCTCGCCAGGGGTTTGTCAATTTTGTTGATTTTTTCAAAGAACCAGCTCTTCATTATATTAATTTTTTCTATTGTTTTTGTGTTCTCTAATTGGTTTAGCTCTGCTTTAATTTTTATTATTTCTTTCCTTCTGCTGACTTTGGGTTTTGTCTCCTCTTCTTTTTCTAGTTCTTTAAGATGGGATGCTAAGATGTTTGTTTGTGATTTTTCTTGTTTCTTAAGATAGGCATGTAATGATATAAATTTCTGTCTTCTTACCGCTTTTGCTGTGTCCCAATAATTCTGATACATTGTATTTTCATTGTCATTAGTTTCTATATATTTTTTAATCTCATCTTTTATTTGTTCTTTTATCCAGTCCTTTTTTAATAAGTTGTTGTTTAATCTCCATGTATATATGGTTTTTTTCTGCTTTCCTTTTACAGTTGATCTCCAATTTCAAAGCTTTGTGGTCTGAGAATACACTTGGTCTGATTTCGATCTTCATGAATTTGCTGAGGCTACTTTTGTGTCCCAGCATGTGGTCTATCCTTGACAATGTTCCATGTGCACTAGAAAAGACGGTGTAGTCTCTTTTTGCTGGATGAAGTGTCCTGTAAATGTCAATTATGTCCAATTGCTATAATGTGTCATTTAGAGCTGATGTTTCCTTATTTATTTTCTGTTTGGATGATCTGTCCATGGCTGTTAGTGGGGTGTTTAAGTCTCCCACTATGATTGTGTATTAATCAGTTTCTCCTTTCAAGTCTGTTAGTAGTTTCTTTGTGTATTTTGGTGCATCCTGGTTGGGAGCATATATGTTGATTAGTGTCCACTCTTCTTGTTGTTGAATTGTGCCTTTTATCACTAAGTAATGACCATCTTTGTCTTTTACTATCTTTTTTAACTTGAAGTTTATTTCATCAGATATCAGTATGGCCACTCCTGCTTTTCTCTGGTTACCATTTGCTTGGAGTATTGTATCCCATCCTTTCACTCTGAGTCTGTGTTTGTCCTTACAGCTGAGGTGTGTTTCTTGGAGACAGCATATGAATGCATTCTGTTTTTTAATGCAGTCTGCTACTCTGTGTCTTTTTATTGGTGAGTTCAGTCCATTAACATTTAGAATGATGATTGACGTGTGAGGCTTTCCTGTGGCCATTACTTATTTCTTTCTTTGTTTTTGTTTGTTTGTTTGTTTGTTTGTTTTTGTTTCTTTCTTGTTTTCCCAACATTGTTCCATTTTTCCTGATGTTTTGTTTCAGGCTGAAGAGCTTCCTTCAGTATTTCTTGGAGTGCTGGCCTCGTGCTGGCAAATTCCCTCAGCTTCTGTGTGTCTGAGAAGGTCTTTATCTCACCTTCATATCTGAAAGATAATTTTGCTGAATAATTTATTCTTGGCTGTAAGTTTCTCTCTTTTAAATTTTTGAATATTGGGTTCCACTCTCTTCTGGTTTGTAGAGTTTCTGCTGAGAAATCTGATGACAGCCTGATGGGTTTTCCTCTAAAGGTTATAGTTTTTTTTCCCTGGCTGCTTTGGGAATTGTCTCTTTGTCTTTAGTTTTGGAGATCTTTAGTACCATGTGTCTTGGAGAAGATCTGTTAGGGTCCAGGTATCTGGGGGACATGTTTTCTTCTTGAACATGGGGTTCCAGATCTTTCCATAGGTTTGGAAAGTTCTCATCTACGATTTGTTTGAGTATGCTCTCTGTAGATTGCTCTGCCCCCTCTTCTATTTCTATTACCCTGATGTTGTTTTGTCTCATGGAGTCGGATAGTTCTTGCAGAGTTCTTTCAATCTTTTGGTTCTATATTTCCTCTCTTCCTCTTTCTGAGCTGTTTCCATGTTCTGGTCTTCAATATCACTAATTCTTTCCTCCATCTGATTGGTCCTGTTTCCTATGGCAGTTATTTCATTTCTCACTTCTTTTATGGTATTATTTATTTCTCGTATTTCCGTCTCAATCTTTCTTATGTTTTGAATTTCTTTGTTAAGTTGTTCTTTTTGTTCACAGAGTTCCTTTTTTATGTCTTTTTTATCCTTTTTTATGTTATTTATCTCAGCTATGGTGTTCTGCCAGTAGGTTTTCATTCTCTCACAGCCTTTAGAATGGCTGCTTTAAATTCTCTGTCACTTAAATCAGACCCTTCCAGTTCTACGAAGCTGTCTTCTGGGTAAATTTCATGTTCTTTCTGAGGAGTTTTATTTTTAAGGAATTCATTCTGTCCGCTTGGTTCTTCCTCTTTGACATGAGGGCTTTATATTCAGTGCCCAGATTATTGCTTTTGTGGTGACTTCCTGTAGGGCAGACACTAGGTGGCACTGGGGGTCAAGTTTTGGGAGAGAGGGGGTTGTTTGTTTCTTGTTTCTGATCTCCTACTGCGTTTGGAGGCTATGCGCATATATTCTGGGGAGAGGCCAACAAAAGGCACTCCAAGGGCGGCTCTGCCTTCTGCCCTTTGCTGGGGAAGCTATTCCGAGGCTTGTTTCTGCTGGCTCGGGTGAATGCTATCAAATCAGTCTTTTTTCCTAGCTCTGATTCAGCATCTGGCTGTCTACAGGCTCACAGTGCTTTCAGAACCCTGGGGTGCATGAGGAAGTGCACGCTCCATAATTCCAAAGCTGTGGGCCTGGCCTGAGACAGCAGGGTCGTCTTTGCAGTGGGCTGGGAACAGGAACTGCAGCCCTGTGTAGGTCTTCAGGGGGCCTAGAGCTGGGATGTCATCTTTGCAGTTCAGAGTCCTTGCTCAGCCCTTCTACCACTCAAAAGTTCCAGAGGCTGGCTCCCAAACTCTGTCCCCAGCATGCAGCTCCAAAGCACAGCTCCCCTGTGGTCTCTCCCTTCCCTCAAACTGCGCTGCTCAGATCCTGTTGCAGTCTCTGCTCCCTTCCCTCTCCCCGACTCGCCCCCTTCTCTCCAACCTTCAGGTGTTTAGTTGCGATTTGTGGATTTCTCAACAGACGTTTTGTCACTCAGGGTCCTGTTTCTTGGCTCCTGGATGGCCATTCAATTGTGTTTTCTGGGAGAGGCTTTAGGGACCTCCTCTCCAGTCGCTGTCTTGCCTTCTTCTCTCCGAGCTCTGTTTCTGATGGCTCATCTGTCCCCATCTCTTTCTCTTTTTTTTATTTAGCTCCCTTTTTCTGAAAACCCCTCTAGATTCTCACTGCTGCAATATTTCTCATTTCACTGCTGATACTTCCTGGGTCTATGGGGAAGGGGCATTTGCAGCTTTGTTTTCTTTCTGGGGTTCCAAGTGTTGTTCAGGGAGTTTGTGCATGGTTGTCCCTTTTTGATCTTGGTTTGCCCTCGGTGTGGATTCTGCCCTGAGCCTTGGGGTCAGCTCTCCTGTATGCTGGTCTTTCAGACCATGCTGGTGTGGGCAAAAAAACACATGCACAGTCCCTTCTTTTTTCTCCTTCCAGGTCAGAGGTTTCATACTGCAGCTCCTTACATCCCTGTTGCTCCCCCTCCTCTGGGAACCAGAGTGAAGTCCAGCCACTGTGGTTTGCAGCTCTTGGGTCCAAAGTGAGGTGGTTGTGGTACCTCATGCCCTTGCCTCTGGGCCTTTTTCCCTCTGTCCCATGAATCAAATGAGATCTGGAGTGCTCTCCTGCCACTTTCTCTCTTCTCCTTCTCCCAGTAGTAACATTGCAAGCAATGAACATCACGTTGCCACTATCTTTGCTCTTTCTGTTTTATTTATTTATTTTTTTGTTTAACCCTCAGCCCACCTTTAGGTACCTTAATGGGATGACTTTGTTTCTTAGCTGTGATTGTGCATTGTGTAGAGGGTACTTGGTTGACATATAGGTGTTTTATTAATTGTAATCTCCAGAGGTGTTTTTCAGAGGTTCCTTTCCTGCTGCCATTTTATTTTTCTTTTTACTAGTATATTGTTAAGCCTCCATATGTCTGTGTTCTTCAGGTTTTTTTTTTTTTTTGTAATTAATTTCCACTTTTATACTGTTGTGGTCAGCAAGGGTACTTGATATCATTTCAATTTTCTTAAATTTATTGAGGCTAGTTTTGTGGCCTAACGCGTAATCTGTCTTGTAAAATTTTCCATGTGCATTAGAAAAGAATGTATGTTCAGTTGCTTTGCGATGTAATGCTCTAAAAATACCAATTAAATCCATCTGCTCTAGCATGTCATCTAAGGCCACTGCATCTGTGTTGATATTCTGTCTGAAAGATCTGTCCATTGGTGTCAATAGGGTGTTAAAAGTCTCCTACTGTGATGATGTTACTGTTGATATCTGCCTTTATGTCAGTCAATATTTGCTTTATGTATTTAAGTGGTCTTATGTTAGGTACATTTATGTTTAAAAGCATGATGTCCTCTTGTTGGACTGACTCCTTTATAATTATGTAATGTCCTCCTTTGTCTTTTGTTATAGCCTTTTTTTTTTTAATATTACAATTCTATTTATTTATTTATTTATTTATTTATTTAGGTATGTGGGTAGTTCCCTGGCTGGGAATCGAACCCAGGCCACAGCACTGACAATGCCAGTGCCAAAGCCTTAAGCCACTACACCACCAGGGCACTCCCTATAGTCTTTGCTTTAAAGTTTATTTTGTCTAATATAAGTATTGCTACCCAGCTTATTTCATTTTTATTTGCATGAAATATCCTTTTTCATCCCTTTACTTTCAGTTTATGTGTGTCTTTCCTTCTGAGGTGTGTCTCTTGTAGACAATACTTGCCTAAGTCTTGCTTTCTGATTCATTCAGCTACCTTATGTCCTTTGATTGGAGCATTTAGTACATTTACATTTAAAGTGAGTATTGATAGGTACATAGGCATTACCATGTTACTATTCATGTTTTTTGTTCTCTTTTGTTGCTTGTTTTTTCCTTTCTTCTGCTTAAAAAATGTCCTGTTAGCATTTCTTGTAATGCTGGTCTGGTGGCGGTGAATTCCTTTAGCTTTTTCTTGTCTGGAAAGTTCTGTATTTCTCCTTCAATTTTATATGATAGCCTTGCTGAGTAGAGTGGTCTTGGTTTTAGGCCCTTTTTCTCCATTACTTTGAATATTTCCTGCCATTCTCTCCAGGTCTGCAAATTTTTTATTAAGAAATTTGCTGGTAGTCTTATGGGAGCTCCCTTGTAGGTAAGTTATTGTCTTTCTCTTTCTGATTTTAAGATTCTCCATTTTTCTTTATCATTTGCTATTTTAATTATGATGTGTCTTGGCATCGACCCCTTTGAGTTCATCTTGATTGGATCTCCCTATGCTTTTTCTCCCTGTTGTTTTTGTGTCTATTTCTTTTGCCAGGTTAGGGAAGTTTTTAGTAATATATTTTTTAAATGGGTTCTCAATTCCTTGCTCTATTTCTTCTCCCTCTGGTACCTCTATGATCCGAATGTTGTCATACTTGATGTTGTCCCAGAGGTCTTTCATACTATCCTCATGTTAAAAAAATTTTTTTCCCTCTTTGTTCTTACATTTGGGTATTTTCTTCTACCTTGCCTTCCAAATTGATGTTTCAAATTTCTGCTTCATCTAACCTGTTGTTGATTCCTTCCAGTGTGGTCTTTACTTCAGTTATTGTACTCTTCATTTCTGATATGGGTGTCTTTTTATGGTTGGTATTTTTTTCTTTATGGTTGCTATCTCATTATTAAAGTTTTCAGTAAGTTCCTTAAGCATTCTTATAACCTGTTTTCTAAATTTTCACTCTGGTAGGTTGATTGCTTACATTTCATTTAACTCTATTTCTGGGAGTTTCTTTAGTTCCTCTATTTGGGATGTGTTTTTGTTTTCTCACTCTGGCTTCTCTGTGTTCACTTCTATATAGTAGTTATATCTCTTATGTCCCTGAGTCTTTGCTTAATGGCCTTATGTAGTATGTGTCTTGTGTGGTCCAATAAGGTGATCTCTTTGATCTTATGTGTGTAATCTAGGATTGTCCTGTGAGTGTGTTGTGTATGTTCTTCAGTTGTAGTTGAGTGATATGCACCTCACAGCACTCCATTAACTATCCAAGCAGAGTAGCAGAGCAACACTAAAATCTTTCTGGTCTGACACAGACAACCACTCTTGCTGAAGTTTGCAAGAAAGTCATTACCTGTTAGTAAGGCGAGGCTGATCACTCATCTACCTAGAGTGCCTTTGTGTTGACAGTACAAGCATTTAGGGGGCTTGTGTTCACTTTTGGAAAAGAAAAAGACAAGATCTAGATATATACACACACACACATAAACAAATATACTAAGAAAAAAAAAGGAAAGAAAGAAAGAAAGAAAGAAAAAAATTTCTCATGAGCCCAGGGGTCTGACACTCAAAGTGCATCATTAGCTATTCTGGGGGTAGGGGGCCATGGCAGACCAGTGCTAGAAGTTTCCCTGGTAGTCTCAGACAGCCACTTCTGCAAGAGACCTAAAGAAATTCTTTCCCAGTTAATAAGGTAGGGCTGATGACTCAGCCTCCCAAAGTTCCTCTATGTGGGCAGGGCAACTCTTCAGTGCAAACTTTGAAAGAAAAGAAGGGATAGAAGTATTAATAATAATAATAAAATAAGAAAATAATTAAAAAGTAAGTCACATTAGGTGGTGAACTTATTATACATCAAGTTGACAATGCACTGTAGAATTTTATGCCTGAAACCTATGTAATCCCTGCTAACAGATGTCACCCCAATAAGTCTAACAATAAAAATGAATTAAAAAAAAAAGGAAGGATAAAAATTAAATGAAACTAAAAAATAAAAATATATAGAAACAATTGTTAAAAATAAGAAATATTTAAAAATAAAAATTAAAGACATGAAATACAAATGTAATAAATCATAAAGATGTTTAAAAATAAGAAAAAAGAAGAAACAGATGAAAAAAAGACAAAAAGGTAAAATCAAAAAGAAAATGCAGGGAATTCCCTGATGATGTAGTGGCTTAAGGCTTCAGCGTTGGCACTGTCAGCGCTGCAGCCTGTGTTCGATTCCCAGTCAGGGAGCTACCCACATACCAAAAAGCAAAAACAAACAAACAAACAAAAAAACAAAAAAAACAAAACACAAACAAACAAAAAAAAGTGATATGTGAAAAAGAAAATGTAAAGATATCTGAGTACTTTTGTACCTAAAGGGTGAGATATAGGCCTTCTTGATAGACAACTACATATTTGTCTACTTTCCTCGGTACAATTATGTTGTAACCAGGCCAAGCTGAACTGACCAAATAGCCCCTCACCCTACAGGAAAAAGGAAACTGGCCCCTTGGTGACCCTAGAGGGTAGCTAAGTTCCTGGAGTTTGAAAATAACAAGAACCAGCTGGGGTACAGCCTGCTTGTCTAAGCATAACTGAGGGTAGGAAAAAACAACCTATTCATTCGATAGGTTCGATCGGTCAAAGATTGAATAAACAGCTCTAACCCAGCTAACCGCAAAAAAAAAGGAAAAAAAAATCTGCTTGTTAAGATTGCTTGCTTGCTCAGCTCCCTATAAAAGGAGATTGCCTCCTTCAATCGGGGCCATTCTCCTCCTCTGCGTAGGTTGGTGACAGTCCCTGCATGCAGGAATAAAACTCTACAAATTTTTTCTGTGTGTGTCTGAGTGTGGTCGATCTCCTGGGTCACAACATTTGGAGGCCTCAGCGAGATCTTCCCGCGAGGTCCCCTCCTTTAAAGGGTCGACGTCCTCAGACGCAACCTGGTGGAGAGAGCCTCCAACTCTCCGATGCATTGGCTTCTGGAGCTATCAGGTATGAGCCGTGGCTAAGTCTGGTTCTGTCTGGGTACTCTCCAGAGGTTTGGTGGGAGGCTAGTAGGCGGGAAGCCACATACTGCTGCCCCTAGGGTTGGGCAGGACACTGCTTCAAACTCCTGGTATTTTTGGTTTATGTTAACTGTTTGTCTGTTCGGCACGGTTTGTGTCACGTTCTTTGTTGTCTGTGTGTTGTTTGTTCTCCGTTGTGGGCCTGGGGATTATCTAAAGATGGGACAAGGAGGATCCTCTTGGTCAACACCCTTGCAGTGTCTCCTGGAGAATTTTCCAGACTTTGCGCGACATGCCAGGGGCTACGGGGAAAAAGTAAGCCCTGGCAAGTTACGCACCTTATGTGAATTAGAATGGCCAACTTTTGGGCCAGGTGATTGGCCATCGGAAGGGTTGTTCGACCTTTCCCTCCTTCTTGCCGTGCGAGCCATAGTTTACCGAGTGCGGCACCCAGATCAGATGGTTTACATAGATGTGTGAATTGATATCGTTCATGATCAGGCTAGTTATATCACCAAGTGTCAGAAGAAAAGGACCGGTCCCCCGAAAACACTCAGGGGAAGAGCCACTGTCTTTCTTGCAGAGGCGAGTAAGGGCAGGGGACAACCCCGACCTAGGGCAAAGGAACTTGAATGACCTAAGCAGAGGTTACACCCTGTTCTACCTGATAGCCGGGGGGGACCCGCTAGATGATCCAGCTAGGCCTCCTCCCTACCGGCCTCCACAGGAGAGGGCTGAAAGCGGGAAGCACAAGTGCTGAGCCCGGCCCATACTAGAGGTGGGACCCTATATAGGTCTGAGGAAAAAGAAAAAGAACAGCCTGACTCATCAGTACCTATTCTGCCCTTGAGGGAAGTAGCCCCCCGCAGGGGGCTCCCCCTGTGCCTCCCTTTTTAGTCTATGTTCCCTTCTCCACTAGTGATTTATACAATTGGAAACATCAAAATCCTCCATTTTTGGAGGACCCACAAAAGCTTACTAATTTGCTGGAGTCGGTTTTTAGAACACACCAGCCAATATGGGATGACTGCCAGCAACTCTTACAGGTTCTCTTTACCTCAGAGGAGAGGGGGGAAATTTATCGAGAAGCAGCTAAATCCATAATTGGAGATGAAGATGGCCTTAGAGATAGGGCAGAAGAGGTACAAGCTATGCTGCCCTCAAAACCCCCTAACTGGAATCTGAATACAGAGGCAGGGAAAGAAGCTCTCTCCAGATATTGCCAGGCTCTGCTAAGGGGTCTCAAGGGAGCTGCCAAGAGACAGACGAATTTTAACAAAGTAAGTGAGACAAGGCAGGAGGCAGGAGAGTCACCAGCTGCCTTCCTAGAGAGACTGCTGGTAGCCTACCAGCTGTACACTCCCTAGACCCAGAGGCACCAGAGAATCAGAGACTGGTTAATATTGCCTTTGTCTCCCAGTCAGCCCCAGATATTAGAAAGAAATTGCAGAAATTAGAAGGCTTTAAAGGGAAAAAATAGAAGTGAATTACTAGAGGTGGCCCAAAAGGCTTTCTGTAATCGGGATGACTCTGATGCAACACAGACTAAGAAAATGGCCAAAATCATGGTAGCAGCGCTGCAAGAAAAAAATCCCAGCCCTAGAAGAAAAGATCCAAGGGGAAAGGGCGACCCAAAACTAGATAAGGACCAATGCGCCTATTGCAAAGAGAAAGGGCATTGGAAAAGGGAATGCCCCAACAGAAGGAAAGGCAAAAACCTGAGGGACAGAAGTGAGGAAAATCAAGTACAGGTGCCTCAGATCCTGCTGGAGGACCAGGATTAGGGCCGTTGGGGCTCCCACACATTAGGACCCTGGGAGCTTAAGATAACCTAGAACATAGGGGGCCATCCAACTGAATTCTTAGTCAATACTGGTACCACCTTTTTGGTCCTAAAACATGTTCAGGGGCCATTGTCCTCTCAGAAGATACAAATAGTAGGGGCAACGGGGAAGCTGCAGTCTTATCCATGGACCACGGCAAGGATCGCAGACCTAGGGAAAAGGAACTATAACCCACTCCTTCCTGGTCATGCCGGACTGCCCCTTCCCACTCTTAGGGAGAGACCTACTTCAAAAATTGCAGGCCACAATCTCTTTCTCGGGGTCCGAGACTTATTTAACCTTCGGGGACCAGCCACAAGCCATATTGTTTTCCATGCCTCTATCTGAGGAATACTTGTTATACGAGTCTACGAAAGAAGGAAAAGAAATTTAAGGACAAAAAGAATGGTTGCAGGAATGGCAAAGGTCTATACCACAGGTATGGGCTGAAACTAACCCCCCCAGGGCTAGCAAAGCATCAGGCCCCAATCATTATACAGTTGGCAAGCCACGCCATGCCAGTACGGGTGTGTCAATACCCCATCCCATTAAAAGCCAAGCTAGGGATAGCCAAGCACATAGACAGGCTACAAGCGGGTATCCTAGTCTCATGCCAGTCACCCTAGGACACCAGTCGCCCTTACTACCAGTGAAAAAACCCAGGACAGATGATTACCGCCCGGTCCAAGACTTAAGGGAAGTAAATTCCAGGATAGAGACAATACACCCTACTGTGCCAAACCCGTATACCCTCCTCAGCCTACTTCCACCCGAAAGGAAATACTATTCTGTTCTGGATCTGAAGGACGCTTTCTTTTTAATTCCTCTGTTTCCTCTAAGTCAGCCTATTTTTGCTTTTGAATGGCTACATCCAGAAGGTGGATGCTCAGGACAGCTTACAGGGACATGGTTGCCCCAAGGGTTTAAGAACTCATCCACTATTTTTGATGAGGCACTGAACAAAGACCTTCAGGGGTTCCGAGACACACCCCTCCCCCAGGTAACTCTCCTCCAGTATGTAGACGACCTCTTGCTTGCCGCCTGTACTCTGACAGACTGCAGGCAAGCCACTGAGGACTCTCCAAGATGTGGGGTACAGAGTCTCGGCTAAGAAGGCTCAACTCTGTGTGCAGGAAGCCTCTTACCTCGGGTATCAACTCAAAGGAGGTAAGCGGTCCCTGTCCACCAGCCGGATAGAAGCTATTCTGAAGATCCCAGTGCCCCCACCAAAAGGCAAGTACGGGATTTCTGGGGGCAGTTGGATACTGTCGGCTATGGATTATGAGGTTTGCAGAAATAAGAAGGCTCTGTATACCAGCACTGGAGGGGAAAACCCTGAGTTGAACTGGAGAAAGAACAGGAGGCCTTTGAGAAATTGAAGACATCTTTAGCGTCAGCCTCAGCCCTAGCCCTACGACTTAACTCCTTTCCAGCTGTTCATGGTGGAAACCAGAGGAATAATGAAATGAGTTCTAACCCAGACTCTGGGGCCTTGGAAAAGGCCTGTAGCCTATCTCTCCAAAAGGCTAGATCTTGTGGCTTCAGGGTGGCCCAGCTGCATGCGAGCAATAGCAGCAACCGCACTCCTAGTAAAGGAGGCCACCAAGCTGACGCTTGGACAAGATCTACAAATAATTGGAGGGCACCATGGACACTCTCCTTCGTAGTCCTCCAGATAGGTGGGCTTCTAACGTCAGAATCACCCAGTATCAGGTTTTGCTTCTTAGCCCACCACAGGTCACCTTCTTAAAGACTGCAGTGTTGAATCCAGCAACACTTTTGCCTGATGATAGTTCTGAGGAGCCTCTACATGACTGCACTGAGACTCTAGAAGCACTCAGCAGCCATCGACTTGACTTGAAGGATACCCCCATCCCAGACCCAGAGGAGAAATTGTTCACGGATGGAAGCAGCTACATCCAGGAGAACAGACGGGTAGTGCAGGCAGCAGTGACCACAACTAAACAGGTGATATGGGCCCAGGCCCTTCCCACAGGGACTTCTGCTCAGAGGACTGAACTAATAGCCCTAACACAGGCCCTTCGATGGGCAAAGGGGAAGAAGGTCGACATTTACACGGATAGTAGATATGCCTTCGCCACGGCCCACGTGCATGGGGCCATTTATCAAGAGAGGGGATTACTCACCTCAGGGGGCAAGGAAATCAAAAACAAAGCTGAGATCCTAGCCCTCTTGGAAGCTATATGGCTACCTCTCCAAGTAGCAATTATTCACTGCAGGGGGCATCAAAAAGGGGAAGACCCCACTATAAAGGGAAACTCCCTAACTGACCACACTGCTAGGGAAGTAGCCCTAAGACCAGTGGGGCCCCTCAGTATACTTCCCTTGCTTCCTAAAAGAACTTTGCTGCAAGAACCTAGCTATACAGAAGAGGAACAAACAATAGGAAAGAAATTAAACTGTGTTCAGAAGCCTCATGGTTGGCTGCAGCTCCCAGATAGGCGTATTCTGTTGCCTAAGACACTCGGACAAATCCTGATACAGGACCTACACCAGGGGACCCATATGGGCCGAACTAAATTAACTCAGTTGATTAGGAGACACTTCTATGTGCCCAGTTTGAATGCTCTTGTTCAGACTGAACTTTCTTGATGTGTGGCTTGTGCAAAGGTCAATCAGAAAAATCAGCCTGGTCAGAAGGAATATAGACTAAGATACACAGGAGAGGCACCAGGAGAGCACTGGGAATTGGACTTCATGGAGATTAAACCAGGAAGATATGGATATAAGTACCTGCTAGTATTCATAGATACCTATTCAGGATGGGCAGAAGCCTTCCCTACCAAGAAGGAAATGGCCATAATGGTGGCCTGAAAACTTCTGTCAGAAGTCATCCCAAGGTTTGGGCTACCAATAGCTCTGGGGTCTGACAATGGGCCAGCATTTATTGCTCATATATCTAGGCTAGTAACAAAGATGTTAGGGATCAGATGGAAATTACATTGCATTACAGGCCACAGAGCTCAGGGCATGTGGAGAACTTTAAAGGAAACTTTAACCAAACTACATATAGAGACTGGCGAAAACTGGGTAGATCTCTTGCCCTTTGCTCTGTTAAAAGCTAGGTGCACCCCTTATGAGATTATGTTTGGGAGACCTCCCCCCCCATTAATTCCCAAGTTACGGGAGGATCATTTAGCTGAATGTCATAACACATCTCTCCTCAAGTCCCTACAGGCCCTGCAGCTACTCTGAGACCAGATTAAGGCAGAACTCAGGGCACCCGAGAGGCTGACGAAAGGACCTGATGGGGAACTCAGACTACAACCTGGAGATTGGGTATGGATTAAGAAACACCAACCCAAAAGCCTAGAAGCCAGGTGGCATGGACCCTACCCCATCATCCTGAACACCCCAACTGCTATAAAGGTTGCAGGCAGATGGTATTGGATTCATCACACCCAGGTAAAGAAGGCTATCCCTGAACAGATCCCCGAACAATGGAAGGTTCAGGATACTGGGGATCCCCTGAAGCTAAAGTTCTTACACTCAGGGCCTCCCTAACTCTCCTCTGCGTAATGGGATTAACCCAAAGTACAGGTTTGCCCTACACCAAGTACCAATGGGTTCTCATCAGAACAGCGGATGGAGGAAATATTGCTACTAATGAAACTTGGAGGCAAAAAGAAGTAACCCTGCACTTTAACTTTGCCAAGCTTTTCGGGGACAACATCTGTGACACCGTCCTCGCCAGTCATGCCCAGGATTGGGGATCTCCACTAGGGAGCCTAGGATATGAGGGAGAGTGCAAATTCCCAGAACGAGTAGCTAATGGATTGTGGCACTCTCCTCATTATGCTTGCCCTGAACCCAGCGCAAGATCCCGGAAGAAATGCGGAGATCGGACTGATTATTTCTGCCATGCATGGGGTTGCGAAACCCTATGCCTCGGGTGGGCCCTAGGTGATAGACAAGATCCCAATATTAAATTAGACAGACTCACGACACCAACGCTTTCCTCCTCACACAGATGTAAAAATGCCTCCTCCTGCAACCCCACAATCATAACCATCCTAAATCCACAAGACCCCTTATGGACTATTGGCCGCACCTGGGGTCTCTGACTTTATGTCACAGGTTGGGATCCAGGAACCCTATTTACAATCCAGAAACTTCCGGTGTCCCCTCATAGGCTTGGCCCCAAGGGCCCTTCAGGGGCTAAAGGCCTCCTCGAGAGAAAGCCAAAGCCCGGAGATCTCTAGGTACAAGCCCCAAGCCTTTGTTTGGGCCCCAGGGACACCAGGAGGAAGAGCCCTTCACTCACTCCCTTCTTGGCACTCTGGACTTGGTTTTCACTCTTTTAAACCAGATGTCCCCTCAAACCACGAAGGAATGTTGGTTGTGCCTCGACCCTGCACCTCCCTACTTCGTAGGAATTGGGGCTAATACAGCCATAGGAACTCCTGAGGGGATAACTAATCTATCTCTCACTGACAACCAGAGTGACAAGCGAGTTAGAGAATGTATCAACAGACCTCAACTAACTCTTGCTGATATTCAGGGACAAGGACTTTTGCTTCATATCAGGAAATCGCACTAACGCAAAACCATATGAGGACAACTGTCTAACAGTAACCAACCTGACTCCAGGGGACGAACACCCCTGGACCTTACTAGCCCCTTCTGGAATATGCTTTGTGTGCCTAACAGGCATTAGCCGTTGCTTATTCCCCCTAACCGCTGCTCACTGAGGGGACCTATGTATCACAGCATATATTGTCCCACAAGTCTACCTACATGAAGGAGAAACAGGTACTGAGCAGTTCCTATCTACAGAACCCCAAACCAAGCTTCAGAAGCGAACACCCGTATTAATACCCATATTAGTAGGACTAGGGATAGCCGGCTCCACTGCTATAGGAGTGTCAGCCCTAATAACCTCTGATTAGCAACTTAAACAACTGTCCAATACTTTCTCCAAAGACATTGAAATTCTGCAGGACAATGGTAACATACCTAGAAAAGGCCCTGGATTCTTTAGCAGAGGTAACTCCACAAAATTGAAGGGGACTAGATCTGTTATTCCTACAACAGGGAGGTCTATGCGCAGCCTTAGGCGAGATTTGTTGTTTTTATGCTAACTATTCAGGAGTTGTACGCAAGAGCATCCAGGCCCTAAGGAAAAGACTCAAAGAAAGAGAACAAGCACAGAGCCCCCAAAATTGGTATGAAGGACTTTTTAACTGGTCACCCTGGTTAACTACCCTACTCTCCGCTTTAGCAGGGCCCCTCTTAATTCTCCTTCTCACTCTAACCTGTGGCCCGAGAGTTATCAACAAACTCACTGCCCTAATTAGGGACAGAGTAAATTCAGTCAAATTAATGGTCTTAGCTATCCACTACCAGAGACTCCCATTAAGGGAAGCAGAATCAAGGATTTGAATCTCGAGTTAAGACCAGTGGGGAATGTTGTAACCAGGCCATGCTGAACTGGCCAAATAGCCCCTCACCCTACAGGAAAAAGGAAACCTGGCCCCTTGGTGACCCTAGAGGGTAGCTAAGTTCCTGGAGTTTGAAAATAACAGGAACCAGCTGGGGTACAGCCTGTTTGTCTAAGCATAACTGAGGGTAGGAAAAAACAACCTATTCATTCGATAGGTTTGATCAGTCAAAGATTGAATAAACAGCTCTAATCCGGCTAACCACAAAAAAAAAAAAAAAAAAAAAAATCTGCTTGTGTAAGATTGCTTGCTTGCTCAGCTCCCTATAAGAGGAGATTGCCTCCTTCAATCGGGGCCATTCTCCTCCTCTGCGTAGGTTGATGACGGTTCCTGCATCCAGGAATAAAGCTCTACAAATTTTTTTCTATGTGTGTCTGAATGTGGTCGATCTCCTGGGTCACAACAAAACCAGGTCATACTAAAAAATAAATACTAAAAAAGAAAAATAACAATGATTCTTTTTTGCCTAATGTCACTGTTGATACTAGACATAAGCCATCTGGCTTGTGCCCTAAATGTAAAAAAGGATATCATTGGGCTTCTGAATGTGATCAGTTTTTCAAAAAAATTTAAGTCTTCAGGGAAATGGGAGGCAGGGCCAGTCCCGGGCCCCAACAACAACCAGGGCATATATGACTTCAGATTGGTCCTCAAAATTATCAGGCAGTGCCTCCTGATTTTCAGTTCAACAATTAAGCCCTGGTATGGGAGGAAGTGCTGCCATAGATATTTGTACAGCACAAGATATTTTATTACTTCCTGGAGAATCTCCTTTACTTGTACCCACAGAAATTTTTGGTCCGATTCCCCCAGGTACTGTTGGATTTCTCCTTGGATGCTCTTGTTTAACATCTAAAGGAGTTACTGTCCATACTGGTGTTATTGATTCTGATTATCAGGGAGAAATTCAAATTATAATGTCCTCTTCTGTTCCTTGGACAGCTTAAAAAAGGAGAATGGGTTGCACAGTTACTCCTGCTCCCATACACTCCCAGGAAAAAAGGGAACTCAAAAAAGGGGAAATGGAAGTTTTGGAAGCACTGGACAGGCAGGAATTTTCTTAGCAGAAAAAATATAAAAAATCCACCCTGTTTGTCAAACTGAGATACAAGGTAAAAAAATTTAAAGGTCTTTTAGATACTGGAGTTAATGTTTCCATAATTAATTCTCAGGAATGGCCAGAAAATTGCAAAGTCCGAGAGTCAAACATCAACATTGTGGTGGTGGGCTGAGCTTCAGGCTTGTGCCAGAGTGGCTGCCATTTTTCCTTCCCTCAGGCCAGAATCTCGGAACCAGCCGATGAATCGAACAGCCTGAGTGGGGGTGCGAGGATTAATGAAAAGAGACAGAGAAGAGAGTTACCGGGAGGACTCCAGTAAATACTGAAGCCACGAGTTTATTTTTCCTCACCAATATATACATACAGCTTACGTGCAGTACAGCAGAAACAAATTTGCATTTCCTTCCTCAAAAGCAGATCATCTATTATCATTAACTCTCCAGCAATAGCCTAAAGGTCAGAGCAAACAAAGGAGGTCAGATTTCCTAGGGCCTTGTCTTCCATAATCCAATTATCTTTCTTTTGTGTCTCCCAAGGAACTGGCTGGATCAGCCACATTCCTCAGTGTGCAGTACACACCCTTGAATCTCTACCAGTTAACTTGAAGGTCAGAGTAAATGAGAGGGAGTCAGTTCTCCAAGGCAATTCTTCCAAGTACTCAGATAGTCTTCTTTCTTTAGAGTCTCCCAAAGAACTGGCCATATCAGGCACATTCCTCAGATGCAGAAGTAAAACAAGTTTTACTTCCCTAAAGCCAGCCGGCATGACTCCCAACACCAGAAGGACAAAAAGAATTTTTAGCACCCTATATTACAGACATTTCAGTTAATTTATGGGGTTGAGATTTGCTTACACAATGGCAGACAGAAATTTGGATACCTCCAAGACAATACCATCCTCAAAGTCAACAAATTATGAGTCTGATAGAAATGAGCTGAAACACCGGGTGGCAGTGACAAACCTTTTTGGGGAAAAGGCTGCTGTGCTGTCTGTCTCACAATGGGAGAGCAGCAGCTCTGGCCATTGGTGGGTGAAGTTATATAGGTAGGAGAGTTTAACTAGGCAACATGTAGAAGGAAACCTAGGTGGTCACTACTGATCGGTCAAGCATAGACTTTAATTGTCCAGGTGATTATTATTGATTGGTCAAGCATAGGTGTCAATTGTTACAGTAAGGGCTAAGGTAGGTTTCAGTTTCCCAAGCCCAATTTCTGTTTCCTGTATTAACTCTCTGTCTCCTAGGTTAATGTTAAATCATAGGATGGTCAAGGAAGAGAAGGAGAAGACGGCAGAGAAGGAGCCAGTTTATTCTGAATTTATCAGAGTCAGATGGGGTATCAATCAGCTTTAAGGTCTAGGAAAATCTAATTAAGGAATTACTCAAAGGAATTAGGATATCAAACAAAAATACAAGAGCCTTTTTTGCAGAGGCCACTGTCATACATCTGTGAAACCCTGTAGCCCTTAAATGAACAAATAATAAGCCTCTAAGGATAGAACAGTGGCCCCTCTCCCAGAGAAAATTAGAAGTGTTAAGAGAATTAATACAAACTCAATTAAAACAAGATCATATAAAACCTTCTGCTAGTCCTTGGCATTCTCCTATATTTGTCATTAAGAAAAAAATCAGAAAAATGGCAATTACTCACTGATTTACAAACTATTAATGCTATAATTGAACCCATGGGTGCCTTACAGCCTGGGCTCCCCCAGCCTTTTATGATTAAAAAAAAATTGGTCTTAATAGTTATTGATTTACAAGATTGTTTCTATACAATTTTTTTTACATCCTAATGATTGTACTTGATTTGCATTTTCTGCTCCTTCAATTAATAATAAGGAACATTTAAAAAGATATCAATGGAAAGTTCTTCCACAAGGAATGCTTAATATTCCTACAATTGGTTAGCTTTTTATAGCTCAAGTACAACCCATAAGAATTAATTTTCCAGATTGGCATATCATTCACTATATGGATGATATTCTTTGTGTTGCATCCTCTGATAAACAGCTATCAGCATGTTTTAAATTACTTAAAAGAGCAACTTGATTTGGCTGAACTTGTATTGCTCCTAATAAAATTCAAACCACAACCAGTTCAATATTTAGGAATTGTTGTGGACCATTAATCTATTCCACTCCAGAAGGTACAAATAAGAAGAGATCAAATTAATGCTTTAAATGATTTACAAAAATTGCTAGGAGATATTAATTGGTTACCTCTTATTTTAGGAATTCCCACTTATGCTCTCTTATTAGAGCCCTGCCTGTATTTCTCATGCTTTTATAGTTTCCGTACACTGTGGGCCTTCTTATGTATTTGAGATATAAACTCTTAAAGAAGCCCTTTCCAAATACCTCATATTTATAGGGTTTCTCTCCTGTGTGGAATGGGACATGAAATTAATAATAGGTTTTCATACTGAATCTCTTCCCAAATTCATTGCTTTTTTATAATTTTGCTCCTGTGTGAACTCGTGATGGCCTTGAAAACTCAAAATGTAAATGAATTCCTTAGTGCACTCATTGCACATACATGGTTTCTCTCTAGTGTGGATTCTCCAATGGGCCTGAAATTGTGAAGGCTAAATGAAGCACTTAACATGTTACACACATATATAAAATTTCTCACTTGTGTGGACCATTTAATAGATATGAAAATATGAGCTACAACCGAAACACTTCCAACAGTTTTCACATTTGTACTGTTTTTCTTCTGTGTGGACCATATGATGTGTGGACCAAGTGCTGCTCTATGATGAAATTCCTCCCACATACAAGGGCTGGTTTGAAAGTATCCAACCATGTAATATAAAAACCAGAAACATTTATGGCTGGATTTTTTCTGGACAGCCCTTTCTTATCTGAATGGTTTCTCCCCAATGTGGATTCTCTGATGTTCTTGAAGATGTGAAGCGTGAATAAAAGGTCCTTCACATTTCTCACAATTATAAGCTTTGTCTGCCAAGTGTGACTTAACAATGAACAGTTAGTGTTGATCTATGACTCAAGCTTTTCCCATACTGTTCACATTTGAAAGGTTTCTTTACAGTGTGGACTTTTTGATGAGTTTGCAGACATAAACTCTAAGAGAATTCCTTACTACACTCATCACACTTACAGTGTTTCTGTCTCAAAGTGAACTCTCTGATGATATGAAGATCTGAGCAATGGAAGAAGTTTTTACCACTCATTACAAGTATGAGACTTCTCTTCTGAGTGAATTTCCTAATGAAGACCAACAATGGAGACACCACTGAATGATTTTTTTTACAGTCAGTACACTGGTAAGCTTTTCTGCCTGTGTCAGTTATAAATAGTCCTGCCTCAACAGGGCTGGGTAAAATCATGTTTGGGCAACTGAGGACTCTTTACCATGGACTCTTGATACCTGATTAAGTCACTTGCAATTTGTTGCCATATCTGGCAGTAATAATGTTATTCATGTAGTTCTGCTTTTGGAATGTTCTCTAATTCACTTTGGATTTTTCCAGCTGTAAAAAAAGAAAATTCAGAGAAGTGGACAACTGAAGGCTTCGTGCAGCACTTTCAAGATTTTACATTTAGGACAGAGAAGAAGCTTTTAATGAATCAAGAGGATATTCAATTTGTCTTTTCCATTGTAGCATGTTCTCTGGTTTCTAGCCTAATGGAAACTAAGAGGTAATGTAGGTGGCTCCTATCCAATAAGCATAACAAAACCCATTAGTACATACCAAGTCTGCTATGTGAGGTACTAGCTAAAAATTAAAGATTTCTTCTAAAAAATTGAAAATATGGTTCAAAGGATTGACCTACGGCTATTTCTACAAAATTTCACAGTCAGTGTAGAATCTTTAGTAGAAAATTATATAGGTAATAATTTATGTAGATTGAAAACTTGTAGTGATAATAAAATATGAATCAACTAGAACTTTTAAGAAAAAGCAATAACATAACAAAACTTGAAATTTTGGATTCATATAATAATCTAATTTTCAATACCTTGAAATATTTGTATTCATATATTCAAAGTATTCCTGGAAATTCAGCATGACATATACACATCATCTTGATTTTTGTGCTGACAGACATTAAATGAATTGACAATGATTACAACTTTTGCCCACTTCTAAATTTTTAAGTTTGAAAATTAGTTTTCTAAAAGATTTACCCTGGTTAGCATTCTACAGTTTTTATATTGATACAAATTTATCTAAACATCTGGTAATTATTTTTCTATAACTTTTTCACCAGTTTAAAAAGTACTTCTCTTATAATTCAAGAATAAAAAAACAAACAATTGGATTAAAAAATGGGCAAAACCTTAAAAGAAACCACCCCTAATGATACATACAGATGACAATTAAGTATATTTTAAGTGTTCCATCTCTTAAGTCATCAGGGAACTAGAAATTCAAACAATAATGAGATACTACAACACACCTATTAGAATGCTCAAAATACAGAACACTGTCATTACCAAATACTGACAAGGATGTAAAGCAAGAGGAAGTCTCATTCTTTGCTGAAATGTGAAATGGTATAGTAACTTTGGAAGACATTTTGGTGGTTTCTGATAAAACTAAACATACTCTCACCATATACAATCCACCTATAGTGCTTCTTGGTATTTACCAGAAAGAATTCAAAATTTAAGGTCACACAAAAACCTACATGGATGTTTATAACAGCTTAATGTATAATGACACAACTTGGAAGCAAACAAGATGTTCTTCAGTACATAAACAGATAAACTAGTATATTTACATAATAAAACATTGCTCAGTGCTAAAAATAAATAATCTATCAAGCCATGAAAAGATATTGAGGATAGGTAAATACATATTACTAAATGAAAGAAGCCAATCTGAAAAAGCTACATACAGCTATAATACATTCTTCAAAAGGCAAACATATGGGGAAAATAGAAATTTCAGTGATTGCTAGGCATTAGAAGAAGAAGGGATGACAAGTGGAGCAGAAAGAATTTTTAAGACTGTGAAAATACTCTGTATAATACTATAATGGTGGTTAGAAATCATTATACATTTGTCCAAACCCATGAAATGTATGACAACACCAAGCGTGATCCCTAACATTAAGTATAGACTCTGAGTGATAATGAGATCTCAGCAGAGGTCCATGAAATGTATTTGGTGTGGGAGGTTGCTAATATAAGAGGCTGTAGATCTATGGGGGGTAGAAGGCATATGGGGTACGTTGTACCTTCTGCTTAATTTAGATGTGAACCTAAAACTGGTCTAAAAATCAAGTCTTTGTTTAAATAGAAAGTACTTCTCAAAAAATGTGTAATAAGGAGAAATTCACTCCACTCCCTGTGGGAATAATCAATTAATAGCTGTCTCCTCTATATAACTTTGCCTTGGGTCATTTTATTGAAATGTTATGTCACTGTCAATATGCGCAGAATGTCTAGAATGACTTCCAGATTTGGAAGCAAATGTGTAATCATATACAGTTTAAACATCTAACCATATACAGATTGAAACTCACCATAAAGCAGTTCCTACTGGCAAGTTTTCTTCATAAAAATAAAAGGAATATGCTGTTAAACAGATAACATACATTCTTGTAAATCCTCATCATAATTCAGATGGCTACACAAGAAAGTGAAACACTGGAAAGTTAATCTTTTACAATGAAGTTAGAGCCCAGGAGAAGGAACAGATAAGGTCATGGAGTAACCTTGGAAATCCCACTCAAGAATGGGAATTAGATCCTGCCAGATACTCTTGTCACACAGACACATGATGGCTCTTCACATCTTCTAGGTTTCTGCTCAAAGTCAGCCCACCAATGAGGCCTTTCTACCAACCAATAGAAAATAAAAAATCTTGTCCTCACTGAACTCACCTCTGGCAACTTCCACATTCTTCATTAATGTTCTACATAGCACTTATTACCGTATGACACACTAAACCATTTGTCATTTAATGTATGCCTTTTTCACCACAATGCACCATCAAAGTAGGAAGCATTTTACACCTTGTACACTGAACACATTTCACACTTTGTTTGCTTTATAAACACTACTCAGCACTGTGACTGGAACACAGTGTGTATTCAACAAATACAAACTGAATGAATAGATGAACCCCAGTATGACTTTTCTGGTGAGGGTTGAAGTTAAGCCCTTGAAGGATTTGGTCTTGTATATTTTATTCAAATAAGTTATTTGAAATAGAAATGAGGCAGAATACTACAGGTTTGCTGAAAACCTGAAACACTGGATCAGATACAGAGGCACACTAAGCATGATGCTAATGAGAGAATCAAAAGTAGCAAAAATTTCTTGCAGTTAAAAGGAGGCAAGTGGGCCTATCACTGGTCCTAATGAAACTTTTGGACCTTCTCTTTGAAAACTGTGGAAAAGTTTTGGCTGTAGATAAAAAAGCCTATCACAACAGTTTTCCAAACTGAAAACTTTAGCCCTCTACTGAGGTGTGAAATCAATTTAAGTTTGTCATAAGCATTCAGAAAAAGAACCAGGATAGGAATTATCAGAGCACCATCTCTAACAGAAAATGGGCCCTTACATAAAATGGCTATGAAAGTCATAGGGATACTTCTACAACACATGAAATGTTTGTTCTGGATACAGTGAAAGGCACGTAGCTTGCAATGTTTCATCAAATTAACTTGAAAACTTTTCTTCTAGAGTTTACCCAGTCCTTAGTTAAACTATTCAAATGGAAAGGTAACTTCCAAAAGTAGAACCTTGAAAAGTTATTCCTCAATTAGTATGTAGTTCCTAGTAAGTAATATAGTTTATGGTTATATGTAATAAATTGCCCCTTAGAAATAGTGTGGAGGGAAAGAGGAATCTCACTGAAAATGTGACAATTCTGAACAGAAAGTTTCCTGATTCTATTCATGTTATAATGTTTCCTGGTTAAAAATACAGCAAGTTTTTATAAAAATCAAGATAAATTATATAAAATCTATATTCTTAATATTAGTTAAGTAGCTAAATTTGCAGAGAAATAAGGCATAACAGATTTTTGAACCAGAGATATAGGCGATGTTCAGGTGTGTGTCTCATGTTACTCTGAATCACCTTAAATCTTACTCCTCAGGGATAGGAAGGAAAAACCTGGGGCAGTGACAAGAACAGAAATTTTGAAAAAGGTAAATGGGCTGCAGATGAAAAAGGCAACTTGCAAACTAATGACTGTTTGACACTTCTTATCTTTAGTGGTGGAACTATCTGAGAATTAGATATCAAAATACTGATTTCAAAAGTATTGTACTCAGAAACAAATATACCCTCATGGAAGCCTCCAGGAAAGCCACAGGGAACGCTTGTTATTTGGTCTGGTCACAACCACAATGCTTACAAGATCCCCTGGAATAAGGGTCAGGTGTACATGCATGAAGATACATACATGCTAAGAACATCCAAGGGTATCATGCCCAGCATGACACGAGTGGTTGGAAAATGGAAAGGGTGACACAAAGTTAAGAAAGACAGTAGCCAAGAATAGATTATAAATGGGGCCAAGGGACTCCAGCCTTAAGGACTGAGAGAGCCCTGAATCAGGCCAACACATAGCTTTTATTGATGGACACACAAGAAAGTGAAACTTTTTTTATGATCTGTGAGTTATGTTGCCTAGCAGCCTGCTTTTTCTGAAAGTCCCCATTGTGTTTCACCGTGCATTGTGTTTCTATGAGAACATATAGCCCCAAGGATTCAGTGTACCAAAACTGCCCCAGGGGACTGACTTAGTACCTAAGTCATTCTTATTGGAGAATGACTGATATTGTTCTATCAGGTCACCACTGGAGCAGCATGGGACACAAGGCATCCAACGGGTAGGAGAGGGGTCATTTGTCCCCATCTCTTTAATTCTCTGGTTTCTCATATTTGCAGCATTTCTGGATCCTACCAGCTGCAGTTGGTGTTTGCTGCTGATACAGAGCAGGCAGAGATATGTGTGGGAGGAGTGTTTGTAGCTTTGTTTTCTTCCTGTGGCTCCAGCAGTTGTGCAGGGAGTTTGTGTGTGATTCCCCCTATGTGTTCTGTGTTTGCCTGCACATGGATTCTTCCCTGAGCTTTGGGGTCAGTCCTCTTTGTTGGTCTCTCAGGATGTCCTGGTTGTGGGCTGAGAAACTCGCATGAAGCCCCCTCTCTCCTCTGTCCTGGCTGGAGCATTTGCGCTGCAGCACTTTGACATCCAGTCACTCCCTTCTTCTCTGGGAACCTGAGTGAAGTCTGGTCTCTGTGTTTTTTGGATAGGTCTGCACAGCCTGGTGCAAAAGTGAGGTGGTTATGGAATCTCATGCCCTTCCTGTAAGCCTCCTTTCCTTTGTCCCACTGACCGAGTGAGGCCTGGAGCACTCTCCTGTCACCTTCTTCCTTCTCTCTCCCCCAGCAGTAGAGTTCCAAGCAAGCACACATGCAGCTGTGTCCCCACTCTGCTCCTCCTATTTCTTCTTTATTTAACCCTCTGCCTGCCTGTATGTACTTGAATGCAATGTGTGGATTTCTTAGCTGTGATTGTACATTGTGTAGAGGGCCCTTGGGTGCAGTATAGGTGTTTTATTAGTTGTCATCTCCAGAGGATTATTTTGGAGATCCCTCTCATGCCACCATTTTGTTGTGTCTCTATTTCATTTCAATTCATGGATGAATATTATTCCAGGGAATTGAAGATTTATATTTACCTGTTCTAAATAATGGGTATTTAATTTTACATATTTTTTTCTCATGCTGTTATGATTGTCATTTTATGTAGATTTTATTTTCCTGTTTGATTATTTTTAAAAATTGCAAGTTGATAGAAATAAGCTGAAACATCAGGTGACAGTGATGAGCTTTATTGGGGAAAAAGCTGCCAGGCTGCCTCACAATGGGAGAGCAGCAGCTCTGGCCATTGGGAGTGAAGTTATATAGGTAAAGGGGTTGCTAGACACAATGTGGAGGGAGGAATAGGTTGCTAGGCAAAAGGCAGAGGGAGGCATATGTGGTCACTATTGATTGGTCAGGCATAGGTTTCAATTCACCTGGCTAAGGTAAGGGCTAGGTGGTCACTACTGATTGGTCAAGGATAGGTTTCTATGTACTGGGCTAAGGTAAGGGCTAGGGCAAGTTTCAGTCTTCTGAGCCAAGTTATTGTTTCTTGGGCTAAGTTGTTAGTTTCCCAGGTTACATTTGCAGTTTCCAAGGCTACGCTGAGTTACAGTAAGGGAAGGGAAGGGAAGAAGATGGTGGAACAGGAGTCATTCTATATTGAATCTATCACAAATAAATATTAAAATATAAAAAATGAGCATGTTTAAAATTATGATCATATAATAGCAGATTTTTGTCTGAACTTTTTTCTTTTCCTTGAAACTTTCAAGAGAATACAAGCACCCTGATTCTCCATATGACAACCAAGAGCAGGTTACATAATTTTGGTAATCTGATTTAGAAGGATGATTCATTTTATTATGCTCACTAATTTGGTTATAAATAAATATCATTACCTTTTCAAATGTTTATTAACCATTCTATATAATCTTTAAAACTTGCCTGTTCATGTTCTTTGTTCATATTCCATTGGGTTTTTCTTTATCATATACATACGATTCATATTATGAATGTTGTCCTTTTTTTTTTTTTTTTTGCATTAGTGCAGTAAATATTTTTGCTTCAGGCTGTTAATTTTTCTGGTAATACCATGTAAGATGTCTTGCTATAGAGAAATTAGAAGATTTTATACAACTATGGTGCTAATTACTGTCTTTGTGCATTGGGAGTACTGATCACCTCTATGCTACCATTGCTGGTTTCCTGTGAAAATCTGAGCAGATTTTTCATATTTTATGTGTTTAAGATGTAGATGATACACAAATGTCCTCATTTAGGTCTCTGAGGATTAAATGCTATAACAGAATGCAAGTTACTGTCAAATCCTCTGATATCTCTGGAAATAAAAATCACACAAAACAATTCAATAAATAAAATGTACACAAGGCATGATACAGGCATGGGAAGATAGAATCTATGTCTTCCCATGTGAAAACCTTCAATAATATTTGTGTGAAGCAGCAGTGAGAGTATGGTGTGTCATGCTTATATTTCAATAGTCTACCTAGAAAATAGTCAACTTGACACATATAAAATTTGATACAGGACAAAAAATTGGGAGATTGTTTTCACAACTGATTTGGGAAAAAAGGTTTTATATAACAGAGCCATCACTACAGTGCTGTTAAAACAATAAAATTTGTCATAAAGATTTGGAGTATAGCATAGGGAATGTAGTCAATAATACTGTAACAACTACATATGGTGTCAGGTAAATACTAGACTTCTTGTGGGGGATCACTTCATAATTTATATAAATGTCTAATCACTATGCTGTACACCTGAAACTAATCTAAAATAATATTGCATATCAACTGTAATTGAAAAATAAAAATAAATAAAAAAACCCAGTAAAATTCTTAAACAATTTAAATGTCAATGAATGGAAAGTAGTTAAAAATTAAAAGGAATATCAATTCAATGAAAATGTGATGTAACCCTAAAGTAAACATCACCATATAATATTAGAGAAAAAAATCAAAATTTAAAATTAGGTATAATAATGAATACAAATACCAATATAAATGTGTATGAGGAAAAAAGTATGAGACAACAGCAATCACCAAATGCAAATAATTTTTCAGTAGGGAAGTAGTAAGAAAATTATTCCTTTCTAATAATTCTTCTACTCCATAAAATAAATAATAAGAAAATAAAGAAAAACAAAAAGCAAATGCAAATCCAAAAGGAAGAAAGTAAGACCTGGGAGCACAAAATGTCAAATGCCTGTTGATCTGCTTGAGTTGTCCTAAGAAAGTTTGTGACAACTGGGTAATGAGATGAAATTTTAAAAGTGAGAAGGTAAGCCTTACTCATCTTGAATGTTGTCATTCTTCATCCTATATTTTGGACTGTGCCAAGTCCACAAGAGGAGGCAGAACTGTGCTTAACTGTGCCTGTGAAGGCAGACTAAAAGACATGAAGGAGTGGCCTTGATGCTGCACATTCACATAGATAATTATCATGAATTAGCACATGAATATTAATGGCAGCATTATTTATAACCTAAAACTGGGAACAACTGAAATGTTGAACTATGGGTAAATGAATAGACAAATTGTGGCATAATCATACAGTGGAATATTATTTGCCAATCAAAAGGAATAAACTGCTGATTAAGCTACAACATGTATGAACCTCATAAAACTTGTGGAAGGTGCAAAAATCCAGTCATAAGAGATGACATATTATACAATTTGCATTTATTGAAATGCCCAGAATAAGCAAATCAATGGAGATAGAAAGTAGGTTAATGGTTGCCTGGGTCTCTAGAAATTGAATGGACTTAAGACACGTACTAGTGGGTAAATAAAAATGTTCAAAATCTAAAATGAATAATTGCAGTGGTTACACCATAGCAGGAATTTAGGTCTGGCAGAGAGAGGTTTCGCCAGAACTGCAAAGTTTGCGGCAAAAATCCCACTGCTCTTAGGAACTCTCTAATCTGCCTTCTTGTTTTTGGGGCCAGGATGTTCTGAATAACCTGTACTGAAAAGGTGCATCTTTTAAGTCCAGGTAGGTGAACCAGGAGGCTTGTGCAGGGAGGAGGCTCAAGACGGTGTAAGGCTTAGGCACAGTTGGGTGCAGGGTCACTGTTGCTTGATTAACTGCTCTCAGGTCCTGAACTGGTCAGTAGTCATTTGTCCCAGGCTTTTTCACAGAGAGTGGTGGTGGTGGTAGGGTGTTCCAGGGCTATTGGCACAGGGCAATAATGCTGTGCTTCTTGAGCCTCTGCAAATGTACCTAAATTTCTTCTAAAGTCTCTCAAGTAATCAGGTACTGTCTTTGCCTGAATTGAGCTCTGGGTCTCAATTCAATTCACACAAGTGCTTGGTTGATTGCCTGCCAGGTTGGATTGTCTTCAGCCCAAAATCTGGACCATGTCTGGGCCAGTTCTGGTTTTAATTCCTTTTGGCTTAGGGCTCCAGTTGCCTCAATTTTGTTAGTCTTTTGGAAGGAGAGGGGTGCTACAGGGCTGGTAACCATAGAATGCATAGCTCTGATGTCAACTAAAAAGTCCATTTCTTGCCCCCCCCCCATTTTTATTTGAACCAAGGACTCATTGGGGGCCTCTGAGTCTGGTTGACTTCTGTCATCAAATGGGGAACCCCCAGCCATGTTGAACAGGGCTGCTTCTTCCTTAGGACCTTCTCTCTGCAGGGCCACTGGACCATTTTCTCACCTAGAACACTCATTTGTCCAGTGCCCCGATTCTTGGCAGATGGCGCACTGGTCACACCTTAAAGGGGGCTTTCTCTGTTGAACCCTCTGACCTTCAGCTTCCTTTCCTCCTTGCCTAAACAGCAGGGGTCCCCTTCTCTTATTCTGATTCAAAGCAGCAGCTATGAAGTCTGCTTTTCTGTACTATAATTTGGTCCAGGCTACCTTCTGAAGGCCATCCCAACTCAAATGTATGTCATTCTAATTCACACAATGTTCTTAATTTCCCTGGAGTCATACCCCATAATCTCCAGAAAATCATTTCTTAATATTTCTCAGCATGGTTGCCAAGGGAGAAGGTTTCCCTTGCACACCTCCCCTGACCCTCCCTCGGACAAACAACAGTCATGCCACAAAGACGTTCAGGAAAGAGGGAGAGGAAAATCAGGAGGGGTTGCACAATTGCTTGGTTCATCACCAGCCACTTTGTTTGCAGAAATGGTGGGCCCTCTTGACTTTGGCAGGCTGATATAAACCACTGGAACAAACTGCCCTGAGACATATGAGGTGCCTTACTGAACCACGGTTTGGAATTCTGCACTTGCTTTGGTCCTGTGAAAAGGAGTTGGAACCCTTCCTCAGTGTCTGTCTCAGTTGTCTCCAAACACTCACATTCACTCAATTCCAACCAAGTTTCTGTCCTTGATAGCCTCAGTTTCCCACTTGAAGTACCTTGAGTAGTACTTGGGAGGCGCTGAAGGGGGACCAGCTCTCCCTTCTGCTCAAAAGGAGCAGGCCCTTTCACTTTTCCCCAGACCGGTCCTACCATGCTTCAGACATCTCTTGGTCCCCTGGTGCCTATTCCTCTTGGTGTTTGACTCCTCAGGAACCTGCTGAGGGGGTCCGCTATGTTCCCTGTAGAGACATCCATATGGGGAAGCATTTCTGGCACACTCAGTGGTTCACGTTGCCCAGGCCAATCGCCCCTCCCCACAGTGGGTGCTCCAGAGGTTTGGTGGAAAACACCAGGCAACTCCGACCCTACTCTCTGCATGTGGGCCTACTTCCTAGCCAATGCACCAAAATATATAACAGGAATCTTGGCCCGGCAGAGAGAAAGAATCACCCACACAACAAGGATAGAGGAGGAAGGGGTTCTTTATTCAGCTGATGGAGCTGTGGCAGACAAAACTCTAAAATGACTGAGCTTCCTGACTCATTCTTGTCCTGCCCTTTTATAGGACTTACAGGCTTAAAGGAGCAACCTTGTCGTCTTCTGATTGGTAGAGGAAGCAATTATGTCATCTTTTGATTTGTGGTCCTAATGCATTGGCAGATATTCTAGGCGGGTTGCTAAAGAAAACTGAGTCAGCAGAATCAGATATCTCTTTATGTTGGGGCCTCCTCTCTCAACGCTATTCTGCAAAGTTAGAAATCAAAGATTTGTACACCTGAAAGGGGTGAGTTTTTTGATATGTATAATATACCTCAACTTGGTGAAAATAAATGTTTGTTAATTTCCATGTCATTTAAATTAATAAAACTAATATCGGAACCAGCCGATGAATCGAACAGCCTGAGGAGGGGAGTGAGGATTAATGAAAAGAGACAGACAAGAGTTACCGGGAGGACTCCAGTAAATACTGAAGCTCCGAGTTTATTTTTCCTCACCAATATATACATACAGCTTACTGCAGTACAGCAGAAACAAATTTGCATTTCCTTCCTCAAAAGCAGATCATCTATTATCATTAACTCCCCACCAATAGCCTAAAGGTCAGAGCAAACAAAGGAGGTCAGATTTCCTAGGGCCTTGTCTTCCATAATCCAATTATCTTTCTTTTGTGTCTCCCAAGGAACTGGCCAGATCAGCCACATTTCTCAGTGAGCAGTAAACGCCCTTTATTATCTACCAGTTAACTTGAAGAAGGTCAGAATAAATGAGAGGGAGTCAGTTCCCCAAGGCAATTCTTCCAAGTACTCACCCTCCAGATGCAGAAGTAAAACAAGTTTTGCTTCCCTAAAGTCAGCCTGCGTGGCTCCCAACAAACTAATATACGAGTACTGAGTCCACACTGATATAATACTTATATTTGAATGAATGAATAAATAAGAGAAAAGGGGATGCTCATCCTTACAATCGAATGACCACTAAGAAATATATCTTGCCACCAAAAACTTTACTAATTTTGGAAATAAAATGGTGTCTTTACAGTACAGAAATCTGACACACATTGTCTTAGCCTCATGAATAAAGTTCAGTTCACCAACATAGGGACAATACGACATACCTTGGCTCCTGTTATGTTGCAATGACAAGTATAACTCACCATTTCTATTGAATCCCTATCAACAATGTATATAATCTGAATCTAAACAAAGAATATATTAGATAACCAAAATAACCTGCCTTTATAGTCTTCACAAACATTAAGAACAGAGAAACTTGACAGGAGAGAACAAAATGGCAGCATGAGAGGGACTTCCAGAAAACTCCTCTGCAGATTACAACTAATAAAACACCTATACCTCAGCCAAGGACCCTCTACAGATCATACAATCACAGCTAAGAAACCCACTCATGGCATTAAGGTACCTATAGGCAGGCAGTGGTTAAACAAAGAAGAAATGAAGGGAAGAGCAGGACTTGACTGTGCAGGTCCCCACTTGGAACTCTACCACTGGCAGAGGGAGGAAGAAGAAGGCAGTGGGAGAGTGCTTCAGGCTTCACTTGGTTTGTGGGATAGAGGAAAGGAAGCCTACAGTTCAGATGTGAGATACTGCACCCACCTCACTTTGGCCCCAGAAGGTACAGATCTGTCTGCAAACTGCAGCAGCTGGGCTTCATTCCAGTTCCCAGAGTAGGAGAAATGGCTGAGTGGTGAGGAGCCACAGCACAAATGCTCCAGCCAGGAAGAAGAAAGAGAGAGACAGCTTTTTGTGCATTTCTCAGCCTACAACCAGGATGGTTCGAAAGACCAGCATACAGGACAGCTGACCCCAAAGTTCAGGGAAGAATCTGTGATCAGGACAAACCCAGAACAGATAGGCACAATCACACTCAAACTCCCTGCATGACCCCTGGAGCCACAGGAAGAAAACAAAGCTGCAAACACCCCTCACCCACAGACTTCTGCTTGCCCAGTATTAGAAGTGAACACCAAAATAATTACATCTGGGAGGGTCCTGAGAGGCTGGAAAAAATGAGAAACCAGAGAATTAAAGAGATGGGGGACAGGTGACCCATCAGAAGCCAAGCTCAAAGCAATGATTATAAAAATGCTTAAAGAACTGAATGATAATTTCAACAGAGAGATAGCAAGCATTAAAGAAGACTTATAAACCATTATAAAGGACCAGAGAGAGACAATGACTACATTAACCAAAATGAAGAACAGAATAAAAGTCACCAAACGAGTAAAATAGAAACACAAAGGAGTGATTTGCAGGAAAAGCCAGCAGAAAACACCCATTTAGAACAGATTGATATGAGAATCCAGTAAAAGGAGGATGGTTTGAGATTCCTCTGGGACAATTTTAAATGGAAGAAAATCAGAATCATAAGTGTTCCTGAAGGGACAAAGGAAAAGCAAGAGATCAAGAAATTATTTGAAGAAATAATGACTAAAAATTTTCCTAACCTGGTGAAGGAAATAGACATACAAGTCCAGGATGCACAGAGAATCCCAATCAAGATGATCCCAAACAAGAACACATCAAGACACAAAATAATTAAAATGGCAAAAGGTAAAGAAAAAGAAAATTCTAAAAACAGCAAGAGAAATGCATGTAGTAACTCATAGAGGGGCACCCATTCAATTCTCAGCCTATTTTTATTAGAAACTTTTCAAGCCAGAAGGGATTGGCAGAAAATATTAAACATGATGAAAACCAAGCATCTGTAACCAAGAATAATGTATCCAGCAATGTCAGCATTCAAAATTGAAGGACAGATAAAGAGCTTCTCAGATAAGGAAAAGCTAAAGAAATACATCCCCACCAAACCAAAGAATGTTAGAGGGACTTCTTTAAGATAGGAGAAGGGATGGGAGAGTGGGTAAAATAAGGGAAAGAAATGGATGAATTTAGTTTGATTGTCAACATAAAACAAAAAGCAGCAAAGAAACAAATCTCATAAACACAGTCAATAATTTAGTAGTTACCTGAGGGTAAGGAGGGTGGGGGGTGGGGGAAAAGGGACAGGAACACAAATATATGGTGATGAAAGGATAACTGACTCTGGGTGATGAACACATAATACAACACACAGAAGATGTAATGTAGAATTGTACACCTAGGACCTATGCAATTATTGCTAATCAGTGTCACCCCAATAAATTAAAAATAAAAATAAATAAAAATAAGTAAAACAAAGCAAAAACATAAACAAAAACAAAACCATCAAGAACAAAAAAGAAAAAGCCTATGAAATTGACCCACAATAAAGAAGATTAGCAAAAGTATGATAAAAATTTTTGTAAAATGTTGATTAAAAGTATGCAAATTAAGGAAATGCCCCAAGTTAGACTTTGAAACAGAGGCAAAGGGTGGGGGTGAAAACTGACTCTACTGCAAGTCTGGGTTGCCTTTCTGAGTCCTACATTGGAAATATTAAATTGTAAAGACTTTACCCTATCTGTATGGCTGTCGGCCAATGCTGACTGTAGGGGCTGGGTGTGGGAGGCAACTAAGTCAACATCTAGAGCTCTAGTGCTACAGCCATGTTCATATGTCTCTTGTGAGGTGTGTACTAACAGAGCAGAACATGAGAAACATCAGTTTACTACATACTGTTAAACAGTGTAATGCACCAATGCATGTAACTGATTGCTTTGAGCACTACCATACACTGCAACAGTATAAGTTGTAAACAAAAACCAATGCTTGGAATGATTTCTGCCAGTATTGAAAACATTAAATGTGCTATGTTGAAAAAATACATGTTTTCTACAAGTTTTCTTTATTTAGTTGTTTTAGGTTCATTTATAGGTAGGAAGAAAAACATAAATTGCAACTATAATTGATCCCTTGTGAAATTGGTATTTTGGCCCAAATTTTGCACAAAATATTTAGCACTGAGACAGAGCAAATTTTTTGTTCAGCACTGAAAGAGTTAAATGAAAAATAGAACAAAATAAATACAGGACTATGGATTATAAAACACTAAGTTATCTAATGTTTTCTAGTATTATCTAATAGGTGACAGTGTTAACCACTATTAGTAATAATATATCCCTTATATCTAATAGCTAATACTATTATTTAAATATCTATTATGAAGTATGTGATAAACTCATATGATCAACTGCTCCTAAATTTCTCTTACCAAGACACCTCCTGATTACCCATTATACATGAGCTTTTTTTTCCTGTAGAAAGCTAAAATAATCCACCATTTAATACAGGTATATTCCTGCAGTTATTTGGCTGATGAACACACAAAGCATATAGGAAAAATGTAAATAATTGGTGAATGTAGGTACATCATATAGGAGAATTCCTGATACTATTATTGTGATTTTTCTGTAGGTTTAAAATTATATAAAAAGTTTTTGAAAATCAGAAACCAGTCATAGAAATAAATAATGTTAATGAAAATAATAAGGATAATCATGAAAGTATATGGAAGTTCATTAGATTATTCTGTTCTGGAGCTGTTTGGAAATTTCAATAGTTAAAATACATAAAGGGAAAAGCATTAAGAAAGTATAATTAAAAATCTCTAAAATTTTTATAAAGAAATAAACAAATGTACACCAAGTATCACTAATCAGAAATATAACACTAAGAAAAAATGCATTACAAGCTTAACAGTTGCTATCTTTACATCCTAGATGAAAGAGTAACATTTTTTTCTCATATTTCTGTAATTTCTGAATGTGTAACAATGATATGGTTGGATAAAAATAAGAATTAGTTTTCTGTGATAAGTCAAACAAAATAGTTGACAATGTTTTCTTTTTTTTTTTAGTTGACAATGTTTTCAAAACTCATAGAAAAGTCCAAGCCCATTAACCTTACTTTTAAGGAACCCTACATCAAGTCCTAAATACCTGGTCTGATTCTAGCTAGTTCCTAAGGCTTAAGGAGAATATATTCATGAAATTATGAACTCATCCTGGGACACAGACTGCCTAAATTCCAACCCCACATCAGCCTTTCATAGGTAGGTGGCTATAAGCAAATAACTTATGCTCCCTGGGATGCAATCTCAATTTATGGAATAGGAATAAAGCACTATTTCTTCATAGAGCCATGGTGTGGCAAAATGTATATTTTGTATTAAGCACTCATCATTGAAGGTAACAGTTAAGGGTTAATTATCATTAATATCCAAGCCCAACTACACATCCCACACATTCTTTGATTTATGTAAACAGTATTGTAAATGAAAATGCCAAGTCCCACTCATGTGGAGCTTTGTTGTCAGCAGCCAAATTCACTTTCTATACTTCAGTTCCATATTTTTTGAGAAGTCAAGGTGGAGAAAAAACATGTTATGAAATTCCATGATTGTGATGCCAACCTCCAGAAATCTAAAAGCCCACTCTCCCTCCATGCCACATGGAAGGAACCCTCAACTTTCTTTTAAAAAAGAGGTCAGAAAGGGTCCTGAATTACCCAGTGGAATGAGGTGATCAGAGAGAAGAGCTAGGGACCCTGAAGCAGAAGCTCTGACCTTAACCCAGGGACCTGGCCACTCCTCAAGATATAACACTAAAAAAGAGAAATCACCATCCAATATCATGTCCAAACACTCTTTTATGATTTATATTTGTACCATCTCTTTTAATAACCCAAAGTTTTCCTTTAGAAAGATCCTAATAGTTCCATTTTAAAAGAGGAACAGGAGATTAACAACAAAATGGCAGCATGAGAGCAGGGAACTCTGATAAACTCCCCTAGAGGTTAAAACTAATAAAACATCTATTACTCAACCAAGGACTCTCACAGTCAAAGCTAAGAAACTTGCTCATTGCAATAACGTACTTGCAGGTGGGCAGAGGATTAACTGAAGGAGAAATAAATAGGAAAATGCAGAGACACAGGCCATGTGTGGGTCTCCACTTGGAACTCTACTGCTGGGGGAGGGAGGAGGGAAAAGGCAATGGGTGAGCATTCTGAACCCCACTACAGACCTCACTCAGTCTGCAGGACACAAGAAAGGAGGCCTATAGGCAAGGGCAAGAGATACCACAACCAGATTACTTTGGTCCTGAGGAGGTCAAGACCAGGTCTGCAAGATGCAGTGGCCTACTTCATTCCAGTTCCAAGAAGAGGAGGAGTGACAGAGTGGTAAGGTGCCACAGAGGGACCTTGCTGTGGCCAGAACAGAGAAAAGGGGGCTGCAGGCATGCTTCTTGGTACACAATCTGAAACACTAGCATACAGGATAGCTGACACCAAGGCTCAGGGCAGAGTCCTTGGGGCAAACTGAGAAGAGAAAAGTGAAAGCCTGCTACCCATGGGACTCCACAGCCCCAGGTAGTAAACAAAGGTATGATCTCTGGTTGCCAGCCCTCTACAAGCCATGGCACAATCTTGCTCCAGCCCAGGAGGAAGAGGGAGGAGGCTGTGGATGCACTTACCGACCCACAACCAGCCTGGTCTGACGAAACAGTGTACAGAACAAAATCCAAGGCTCAGGACAGAGTCCTTGGGGCAAACTGAGAAGAGAAAGGCATAATTTTGATCAAACTACCTGCTTAACATTGCACCCCCAGGAAGAAGCAAAGGCCTAAGGCCTCTCCCCCACAGACCTCTGCTGGTCAAGTATCAGCAGTGAAAATGAAAGAAACTGCAACAGTGAGTGTCAGGTTAAGGAGAAAAATATCTACAAATAGAGAGGCTGCCAAAATGAGAAACCAGAGAAAGGGAGCTCAATATAAAGAGATGGGCACAGATGACCTATCACAAACAGGGCTCAAAGCAACAATTATAAAAATGATTAAGCAACTGAATTATAATTTCAACAGAGAGACAGTAAGCATTAAAGAAGACTTACAAACCATTATAAAGGACCAGAGAGAGATAATGACTACATTAACTGAAATAAAGAACAGAATAAAAGTCACTGAACTAGATAAAATAGAAGGACAGACCACATATTGGGACAAAAGTTAGCCTCAGCAAATTCAAGAAAATTGGAATCACATAGACCATATTCTCATACCACAAAAGCTTAAAATTAAAGATCAACTGCCAAAAAAATAAAAAAGCAGAAATAAATCATATCTACAATGAGATTTATCAACGTGTTATTAAAAATGACTGAATTGAAAAGAAATAAAAGATTAGAAAATACATAGAAATTAATAACAATAAAAATACAATGTATCAAAATTATTGGGCTGTAGGGAAAGCAGTAATAAGAGAGAAATTTATATCATTACAGGCCTATCTCAAGAAAGAAAAACCCCATAAGTGCACAACCTAACATCCTATCTTAAAGAGCTAGAAGAAGAAGTACAAAAAAAGAGCACAAAGTCAGCAGAAGGAAGGAAATAATAAAAATTAGAGCAGAAATAAATGAAATAGAGAGCAACACATGATACAGAAAATTAATGCAATGAAGATTTGTTTGTTTGACATAATCAATAAAATTGATAAACCTTTGGCTAGGCTCACCAAGGGCTAAAGAGAAAAAACACAAATAACCAAAATTAGAAATGAAAGAAAAGGGATTATCACTGATATCACAGAAATACAAAAGATCCTGTAAAAACATTATGAAGGGTTGTATGCCACATATTTAAAAACCTTAAAGAGATGGACAAATTTCTAGAAACATACACTCTACATAGACTGAGCCAAAAGAAACTGGACAATCTAAATAGACCAATCAACATTAACAAAATTGAAGCCATCATTCAAATCCTCCCCAAAGGCAAAAGCCTAAGACCGGACAGTCTCACCAATGAGTTTTATCAAGCATTCCAAGAGGAACTGATGCCTATCCTTTTCAAAATTTTTGAAAAATTTGAAGAAGAGACAATACTTACCAACTCATTCCATGAGGCCACATAACCCTAATACCAAATTCTGGTAAAGCTAACACACACGCACACACACACACACACACACACACACACACACACACAGACACACACACACACACACAAAACTATAAACCAATATTTCTGAAGAATACAGATGCTAAAATCCTAAACAAAATATTAGCAAATAGATTACAACAATGCACTGAAAAAATTATACAACATGATTAAATGGAATTCATTCCATGAACACAAGGATGGTTCAACATATACAAATCAATCAATAGGATACACCACATAAATAACTAAAAGATTGCTGAGTAATATTCCATTGTGTATATGTACCACAGGTTCTTTATCCAGTCATCTGTTGCAGGGCACTTTGGTTGTTTCCATGTTTTGGCCACTGTGGGAATATAAAACTGAAAGCAACAAAGAAAAAAAAGAACAAATAAACAAATAACCCAAGGACACAATCAGTAGTTTAATTTTTATTTGGGGACAAGTGGGGAGGGAATGGGAGAAGGTGAAGGGGTGGGAGAAGAGGGAGTGGAAGCTAAATATATGGTGATGGAAAGAGAAGTCACATTAGGTGGTGAACTTATACAACAAATTGACGATGCACTGTAGAATTGTATGCCTGAAACCTATGTAATTGTTGCTAACAGATGTCAACCCCAATAAGTCTAACAATAAAAAAATAAAAAATAACTAAAAGATAAAAATCATATGAGTATATCAATTCATAGAGAAAAAGCATTTGACATGATACAGCATCCATTTATGATAAAAACACTTAATAAAATCAAAATAGATGGAGAGTACCTCAATGAGATCTACTTAAATATTGGAAAACTTTAGTCTGCAAAGATATATGTACCCCAATGTTCATTGCAGAAATATTTATGGTGACCAAGTCATGGAAACATCCAAAGTGTCAGTTCATAACAACTGGATAAAGAAGCTGTGGTACATATACACAATGGAATATTACCCAGTCATAACGGAAGATGAAATAGGGTAATCTATAGCAACATGAATGAACCTTGAGACCATCATGCAATATAAAATAAGTCAGACAACCCCCACCAAAAAGAAAAAACCAAGAACCATATGATTTCATATATGGAACACAAAGCTGAAAGCAACAAGAAACAACAACTCATGGGTACAATCAATAACTTAGTTGTTAGTGGTTATCTGAGGGTCTGTGGGGAGAGAAGGGACAGGGTATCAAATATGTGGTGATGGAAAGAGAACTGACTCTGGGTGATGAATACATAACACAACATATAGATGATGTATTGCAAAATTGTACACCTAAAACCTGTGAAATTTTTACTAACCAATGTCACCACAATAAATTCAAAATAAAAAGATGAACCAAAGACCTAAACAGACACCTCACCTAAGGAGACATACAGATGGCAATCAAGCACATAAATGTATGCTCCATATCTTGTGCCATAAAAGAACTGCAAATTCATACAATAATGTAATACAACGACATACTTATTAGAATTGTCAAAATCCAGAACAATTACAAAACCAAATATTGACAGGGATGTGGAGCAACAAAAACTGTCCTTCATTGCTGAACTGCAAAATGATACAGCCACTTTGAAAGACAGTTTGATGCTTTCTTATAAAACTAAGCATTCTCCTACCATACAATCCAGGTATTATGCTCCTTGGTATTAACAGGACTAATGTGAAACCTCCAGTCCACACAAAACCTGTACATGGGTATTTATAGCAGCTTTATAATTACTAAACTTAGAAGCAACCAAGATGTTATTCAGTAGGTAAAGAGATAAATTAACTGTCATATATCCACACAAAGGCATATTGTCCAGTGCTAAAAATAAATGATTTATCAAGCCATGAAAAGATATAGTGAAAAGGCAAGTATATACTACTAAATGAAAGAAGCCAATTGTAAAAGGTTGCATACTATAAGATTCCAACTATAATACATTCTGGAAAAGGCAAAAGTATAAAGACAATAATATTTTCAGTGGTTGTTAGACACTAGGGAGAGGGAGGGATTACAAGTGAAGCACAGAGGAAATGTAGGAAAGTGAAAATACTCTGTATGAGAGTATAATGGTGGATATAGGTCATTATACATTTGTCCTAATCCCTGAAATGTACAACAGCAAGTGTGAATCCTAATATCATGTACAGACTCTGGGTGATAATGACATGTCATTATAGTTCTATCAACTTTATTTGGTGTGAGATATTGATAATGTAATAGGCAGTGGATCTGTAAGGATAGGGCACACAAAGGGTGTCTTGTACCTTCCTATCAATTTGGTTGTGAACCTACAAGTACTCTGAACAAATAAGTCTTTCTCTTAGAAGTAGAAAGTACTTCTGAAAAAATGTTTAATAAGCACAAATTCACTCCAATCCCTGTAAGAATAATTAATTCAAAACTGCCTCCTCTTTGCTTCAGTGGACATATGATAAATAACCTGTATATAAGTTTGCCTTGGGTCATTTTATTAAAAAGTTATGTCAATGTCAAGGTGACCAGAATGGCTAGAATTATTTCCAGGTTTGTGAGCCACTATCTAATCATGTACTGACTAAAATACAGAGTGAAATGTCAGCTCCTACCAGCAAGTTTCCTTCACAAGGACTGAAGAAAGATAAAGTTGAACAGAAAACACACACTGTTGTACAACCTAACCAAAATGTAGATGGATAGAAAAAAATGTGAAAGTGATCTTTTACAATGGAAACAGAGGCCGGAAGAAAGAAGAGATGAGGTTATAATAAAAACTTGGAAAGTCAACCCTAGAATAAGAATTAGATCCCACCAGGATTTCTTCCCACACAGATATATGATGGTTTTTCACATCTTTTAGGACTATCCACCAATGAGGCCTCTTTATCACCCAGTGTAAAAATAACAAATTCTGTGCTCACTCAATTCACCACTGGCAATTTCCATGCTTTGTCTTGTTCTATATAGCACCTGTTAGAATGTGACAAACTAAATCATTTGTTTTTTAATGTATGTCTTTCCCAAGACAATGCAGCATCAAAGAAGGAAGCATTTTACACCCTTTACACTGAACACATTTCACATTTGGCTGCTTTATAACCACTGCTCAAAACTGTGCCTGGGGCATGGTGAGTACTCAAGAAATATATAATGAATGAATAAATGAACCCCAGTTAGACTTTCATGGTGAGTGTTTAAGTCAAGCCTTAGAAGAACTTGGTGTTGTATATCTTTTTCAAGTAAGTTATTTGAAATAGAAAAAAAAAATGAAGAAAACTACAGTATTGTTGGAAAGCTGAAACACTGAAAGACCAGAGGTACACCAAGCATGATGCCAATGGCAAAATCAAAGGTGGCAAAAATTCCTTGGAGTGAAAAGTCAGCAAGAGGGCCTATCACTGTGTCCTGCTGAAGCTTTTGTACCCTCTTTGAAAAGGTGCAGGAATGTTGAAAAATTTTAGCTGTAAAGAAAAGAGCCTATGATAACAATTTTTCATATGGAAAACTGCAGCCCTCTAGTGACCTGTGAAATAGCTTGAAAGTTTGTCATAAGTGTTCAGAAATAAAACGAGAGTAGGTGCCTCACAACCAGCATGGTGAGAATGGAACTGGAAGGGAGGTGACAGGGAATTAAGAAAAATATACAGATACACACACAGACCTAACAGGTAGCAAAGCTGGGACCGGGTGGTTCCCTGATTTCTGATGGAGACACAGAGACCCTTCCGGTCTGCAGTGGGTTTATTTTATATCCCCAAAACAACAGAGGGTGTAACTTAATTGCAAAACAGTGTTGCCAATTCCCATATTTTCATCGTATTTACAATTCCTCTGCCTCCGCAGGCTATGTTGCTTTCCTACTTCCCCTTAGCCAGCCAGAAACCACATCCTGAGCAGTGTCCTTATTCACCAAATTCCGGGCAGCCCTGCAAGACCCCAGAACCTCAGATTCCAAGTACGTAGGCAGCCTTGCTAAACCCATTTTCTCTCAATAGACCTGGCCTCTGGCTCAAACGCTGCTCACAGATAGGAACTTTCAGAACACCATCTCTAAGAGGAAAGGGGTCATTACATGAAAGGCCTACAAAAGTTATATGGATACTTCTACAACACAGAAAATGTTTATTCTATTTACAACAAAAGATGCATATCTTACTATGGCTCATGATTTTAAAAAACTTGAAAGCCTTGTTTTGGTTCTAGAAGTTACCAAGTCCTTAATTATAAAAAAGTTATTCAAATGGAAATGTAACTGTCAAGAGTAGAAGGTTGACAAAATGATACTTGGTGGGTATGTATTTCTTGGTAAGTAATATAGTTTATATTTACATTTAATAAATTGTGTCTAAAAAATTATTGTATGAGGGTTATAGGAAGTGTCAGTGAGGATATTACAATTCTGAAAAAATGTTTCCTGATTCTTTCTAAGTTATAATGTTTACTAGTTAAAAAAACACCCAGTCTTTATAAAAATTAGGAAAATTTGTATAAAATCTATATTCTTTAATATTGGTTAAATGGCCAAATTTGTAGAAAACCAAATCACAGCAGATTTTTGAACCTAGAATAAAGGTGATATTTAAATGTGTGTCTCTTGTCATTCTCAGTCATCTTAATTCTTCCCTGTCAGAGACAGAAAGGTGAAACCTGGACACATTGTCAAGAGCTGCAGGTGGGAAAGGCTCCTTGCCACTTTGTGAATGTCTGACACTGTAGGAAACAGACCTTTTTTTCTTGTGTGTGTGCATAAGCTAAGAATTAAATATCAGAATATTTATTCCAAAAGTATTCTCCCCAGAAATGAATATACCCTCAGTGAACACTCCAGTAAAGTCACAGAAAACATGTGATACTTGTTCTGGTCATAACCACAATGCTTACAAGTTTCCCTGGAATATGGGTAAATTGCATATACACAAACACTCATTCATACCAAGGGCACCCAGGAGAGTAATTGAAATAAAAAGTAACTGAATAGGTATTTGGAAAAAGACAATAAATGCTCCATGATATTCTTTGTTCACTCTGGTTTGCACATGACCTAAAGCAGCAGCAGTATGTATTCTTTCGGCTTCCCTGGGCAACATTAAAAAAAGAAAAATTGTCTTGCACCACACTTAAAATACACTAACATAATAAATGATGAACTAAAAAAAAAAAGCTGTGTATAATTTTTGCAATGTTTTAAGCGAGTATATAAACTTGTGATAGGTCACATTCAAGGACATTCTGGGTTGCATGCAAACCAGAAGCCATGGGTTGGACAATCATGACCTAGGGCTGTCTCCCTTACCCATGAACACAGTGGTCTCCATCCATTAACACATATACTCAGTCAAAAAATATTTCAGACTCCTGACACATACTAGACTATTGTAAGCACTGAGGGTAGAGCAATAAACAAAACAGAAAATTTCTCCCTCCTGGGGATTATTCTTCAATGGGGAAAGAGATGATATGCAAATAAACAAATATGTATCACACACAATAAAGGGTACAAGATGAAGACCAGATAAAAGATGGTGATTTACACAGGGTGGTCAGAGAAGTCCTTTCTTCTGAAATTAAAACTGAGCAGAGACCTGAATGAAGTAAAGAGGTAAGGGGAGAATTTTAGGTCAAAGAGTATGTCTGGAGGAGAGAAAGCAAGTAAGGGCTCTGAGGTAGAAGTACCTGTGGTAGGCAGAATAAAGTGTTTCTGAAAATATCCATATTTAATTTTTTATTTTTGTAGCCTAGAATATGTTAGGTTACATGGCAACAGAAAATTAAGGTTGATAATCAGCTGACCTTACCATGGAAGATGATCCTTTAGTATTCATGTGGGCTCAATGCAACCAGAGTTCATTGGAAATGAAAGACAGAAACATGATTCAGAAGAACAGGCAAAGAGAAGACAGACTAAGAAATGTGGGGAACCTGTGTAAGCAGAAAAGGCAAAGAATGGATCCTCCTCTAGAGCCTCCATAAAGAAATGCAACTGTGTTGACACCTTGAAGAACCATGTCACCTGACTGACCTATACAAATGTCAGATATTCGATGTGTGTGGTTTTAGGCCATGATGTCTGTGGGGATTTGTTATGGCAGCTACAAACAATTAAGCATCCCTGGCAGGTTGAAGAATCAGCATGGGGGACAATGAGAGGGGAAGAGGCAGAGGATCAGAGGTGTATTCAGACAGGGAGTGGGCATGCAGAACACACCCTGGAGGACTCTAGAAGCCACTTGAAGAAGTTTTCAGAAAAATAAGAAGCCATAGTGTTTTGAATATGGGAAGGGCAATCTCACTTATAGTTCTTGACTCCCTTTGGCTGCTATGTGGAGATCAGACCAAAGGAGGGGAAGAGTGGAAGGAGGCAACCAGCACACAGGCGAATTAAATAATTCAAGAAAGAGGTTTGGTGATTTGGACCAGATGTCAGCAAAAGGGGTGGAGAGAAGTAAAATGCATGGAAGAACATCTATAAGGAATCCCATCAGCTTGGTTCTTACCCGAGTTTTCTTCTCTTTGGGTTGTTGTTATCATCCAAAGCCCCTTTTCTGTCTCTAAGTGAAATACATCATGTTTGAAGGGGTGATGTTCTGGAACCACACAGTCATTTATTTAAAATGAATACACTAAAGACAGAATTTACTGGAAATGTAGATTCCTACATTATACAGATTAGTTAATCAAAACGAGTGATTTTCCAATTTTTTTTAATGATCAACTATTTGAAAAAATACCAATATCTCAAGACCCAAACAGACATGCATTAAAATATATTATAAAGAACTATTTCTTTTTTGTTCAATTACATCTGACATACAATATTATGTTGGTTTTAGGTGTACAGCATATTGATGAGCCATTCATGTAACTTACAAAATCCTCATTCTGATACATGTTGTTCCCCTTTGACAATGTATATAGTTATTACAATGTTGTTGTCTGTATACCCTATGCTGCGCTTTATATGCCTGTGACTATTTTATAATTATGAATTTGAAATTCCTGATTTCTTCTTGTTTTTCAGCCACCCCTCCAGCCCTCCCCACATCATTCCACCAAATCTGGTACCCATCTGATGCCCCATATGGTTATTGCAATATTACTGACTATAATGTTATATCCCATATCATCATAACTATTATTTTGTGACCACATAACTGAACTTTCCAATCCCTTCCTCTAATTTCACCTCCTCCCTTAACCCCACTACTTTCTGGCAACAAGCCAAATGTGTTCTCTATCTGCGAATCTGTTCTTATTATGCTTGTTTATTTTCTCCTTTGAATTTCACCTGTAAGTGAAGTCAGCTTGTATCTGTCTTCCTCTATTTAATACTCCACTCACAACTGTTGATAGATATGTAGCTATTGCCATTTTATTAATCATAATTTTTGCATTTTACTTTTTCCCCATTTTAAAGAAGTCCCTCTCACATTCTTTTTTAGTACTGGTTTGGTGGTGATGAACTCTTTTAGCTTTTTCTTGTTGGGGAATTTCTTTATTTGTCCTTCAAGATTGAATGATTGTCTTGCTGGATACATTAATCTTGGTTGTAAATGTTTGGTTTTCATCCTGTTGAGTATTTTCTGCTAGTTTCTTCTGGTCTGCAAACTTTCTGTTAAGAAATCTGCTGACAGCCATATAGGTGATCCCTTATAAGTTACTATTTGTTTTTCTGTTGCTGCTTTTAATTCTTTGTAAATTTTTCTGTTTTAATTATGATGTGTTTCAGTGTTGGTCAGTTTAGGTTTATCTTGTTTGAAACTCTCTTTGCTCCCTAGGTTTGTACATCTATTTTCTCGGTCAGGTTAGAGAAATATTTAGCCATTATTTCATCAAATCTGTTCTCGATCCCTTGCTGTGTCTCTTTCCCTTCTGAAAGTCCTGTGATACAAGTGTTGTTGTGCTTGATGTTGTCCCAGAGCAGTCTTAGCTTATCTTCAATTTTTTGGATTTCTTCTTTGTTGTTGTTCTGATTGGGGGTCTTCTGTTACCTTATCTTCTACATCACTGATTTGCACCTTGCTTCATCTAGTCTGGAGATCCCTTCTATCCCATTGTTCATTTCCCTTGTTGTAATCATTGTCTCTCTTTGGTCCTTCTTTATTGTTGCTATATCTTTTTTATGATTACTATCTCATTGTTAAGTTTTTCATGAAGTTATTAAGCATGATTATAATCACAGTATTGAGCTCTGTTCAATAGGTTGTTTGCCTCCAGCTTGTCTTCTGAATTCTTCTGTTTTTCTTTATTTTCAGATATATTTCTTGGATTCCTCAATCTGGCAGCTTCTCTGTTTATAGATATCCTGTTTCTTAACCTGAAGCTCACTGCTGTAGTTTTTTTTTTTTTTTTTCTGAAGCTCACTACTGATGGTATGAGGGGGTAAAGGGACAGAGATCTGGCAGGGTGGTAAGGGAGGGTGACTAGTGTCTTTGTTAGATGCTGTCCTTGAAATCATCTGTGTGGGCAATGCTGGCTTTCACTTTTCTGTATTCAATTTGCCCCAATGTCTCTGCCCTGCATTTTGGTATCTGCTGCCTTGAACACTGGCCCCACAGACACATCTGGTTGTGGGAAGAAATATGCATCCACAGCTCCCTCTGCCCTTTTCCTGGAACAGAGAGAGGTTGCACTGCAGCTTTTCCCTAAACCTGTCACTCTTCCTCCTCTTGGAACTGGAGTGAAGTTGTGCTGCCACATCTCACGCACCTGGTCTCCTACTCCTGGAGTCCAAAGAAAGGTCTGGTCATGATGTCTCATGGCCCTCAGCTCCAACAGCCCAAGCTCCTCCTCCAAGAAGACCACAGCCACATCTTTGAACTTCACTGCTTCCTACAACACCAAACACATATAATATGAATCTTACAATGAATGGCCATTTGAAAAGGGACAGAACTGAGAAGGTGGAGAGAATAGATGGGAAGTGGTTCCAGAATTTGAGTGACTTACTTCAACTTGTAGAGCTCCTAGTCCTTCTTCATTCACCCTGCCAATGCCACACTGGTTTTCCTCAGCCTGCTCAAAAGTGCAGCAGTGACAACAGTCCTCTTATTTTTATTTTGTGCCCTCTACTTACAAGCAACCCCCAGGAACCCTAAATATGCATCCTGGGGTATGCATGCTTTACTTTTCAGTGAGTACTGCCAATTGTCCCCAGAAGCTTTCAGTAATTTAGTTCAAACATGTTTGATAATACCCACCTTCTTCCTCTCACACATGAATCCTGGATGCTATCACTTTTCCATAATGTCTGCCAAAATAACAAGCTTTTGTTAATTTGGGGGGCACATTTATGAAGGTTGTCCTGTGTAATTTCAAGCCACACATGACATCTCTTCATTGCAGGATCAGCATCATGCTTTGGAGTCAGCATAACTCAACACCCATCCCCCAAATCTATCCCTTACTAGCTGTGTGACCTTGGATAAATTTGTCTGCATGCCTGAGTTTTCTCTCTGCATAATGGTCCTAATATAACAGAATTCTTTCAAGGACTCAACAAAGGAATTTGGGACAGAATCTGGCACAGTCTAAGTGCCTAATAAATATTTGCTATTGTTCTTATTTCTTCTTAATATCATCATTAATATATATTTGGTTTAAAAGAAGAAGTAGAGATGGTTAATAAACATTAGAAAAGATAATGATATTCATATATAACAAAATAATTTTTTTAATTTTAATCATATATTTTATTTAACAAAATAATTGAGAATAATAAAATCAATCATTCTTCCACGTCAGATTACCATTTTGTGGCTGCATATTACTACAGGGAACTGAAGATCTATATTTATCTGTTCTAAATAAGGAATATTTACTTTTACATATTTTTCTCATTATAACTCATCCTGCAAAGAATACCATTTTATGTTAATTTTTACCTTTCTGTGTGATCATTTTTAAAAATTGCTAATAAAAATTAAAATATAAAAAAGAATCATGTTTAAAATTATGAGCAGAAGATAGTGTTGTTACAATTTTTTTCTGTTTCCCAAATCTTTCAAGAGAATACAAGCACCCTGATTCTCCATATGACAGCCAAGAGCAGAGTATAAAATTTACCATTTTTGGTAATCTGATGCGGAAGAATGATTGATTTTATTATTCTCAATTATTTTGTTATATATGAATATCATTATCTTTTCTAATGTTTATTAACCATCTCTATTTCTTCTTTTAAACATGCCTGCCTTTTGGTTCATATTTCTTGGGGTTTTTTTCTTTATGCTATGCATAAGATTCCCACTATGAATGGTATTTGTTTTTCGCATTCATGTGGTAAATATTTTTGCGATAATCTGTTATTTTTTATGGTAATACCGTGTAAGGTATCTTTTTTTCACAGAAGAATTTAAAAACTTTATACAAGATGGTGCTAATTGCTGTCTCTTTGTATCACGTGATTGATCATCTCTGTTAACATTCCTGGGTCTTGGGTTTCTGTTAGAATCTTAGCAGATTTTAATATTTCATGTGTTTCAGGTGAAGGTGAGACCCAAATCTCATTCAGATGTCTGAGGAGTAAATGCAGTAACAGAATGCAGGTTCCTGGAAAAATCTTCTAGTATCTCTGGACATAAAAACAAAACAAAAAAACAGCAATCAATAAATAAAATGTAGACAAAGCATGAGTCAGGCAAGGGGAAAACAAAATCTAGCTCTTTCCTAGGTGAAAACCTCCAATAATATATGTTTGTGAAGCAGCAGTGACAGTCTGCTGTATCATCTTTATTTTTAAAAGATCTACCTAGAAAAACAGTCATTTTGACAAATAACAAATTTGATACAGGAGAAAAAATTGGCAGATTTTTTCAAATTGATTTTGGAAAAAATGATTTCATATAATACAGCCATCAATGCAGCATTACTTAAAACAATAAAATTCCTCATAGAGATGTGAAGTGCAGCATAGGGAATATAGTCAGCAATATTGTCACAGCTATGTTTGGTGCCAGGTGGATACTAGACTTATTGGGGGAATCACTTCACAAGTTATATTAACATGTAACCACTATGCTGTATACCTGTAACTAATATAAAATAATACTGAATGTCAAATACAATTGAAAAATAAAAATAAAATTTAAAAAACTGTAACATTCTTAAACTACTTAAATGTCTATGACTAGGAAGAGTTAAAAAGTAAAAGGTATAGTAATTCAATGTGAATGTGATGTAACCCTAAAAATAAACATTACTATATAATATTAGAGAGAAAATCACAATTTAAAATTAGATGTATATCATGAATATGAACACAGTTAAGAATGCACATGAAGAAAAAGTATGAGAAAATAAAAAACACCAAATAAAAATAAGTTTTTCAGTAGGGAAGTAGTAAAGTGAGAAAACTATTCATTTCTAATAATTCTTCTATTCTATAAAATAAATAAATAATAAAATAAACAAAAACTAAAAATAATGCAAAGTGAACTCAAAAGGGTCAAAGTCAGACCTAGGAACACACTAGTTCCTCAAATGTCTGTTATTCTGCTAAGTCATCCTAAGAAAATTGTGTGAAAATTGCATACCATATTTTGCCATGAATAATGTACATTTTTTGTCCAAATTTGTGAGGGATAAATAAGGATGCACATTATACATGAGAAGTACGAATTCCACATCTATATAAATGTTTTTAATGCTTTTATTAATGCTTATGAGTTAGGAGTGTAACTCTAGAAATCAATAATGATATCCATATGCAAAAAAATAACCTGCAATATGATAAAATTTTTTTGTTGTTGAATTTATTGGAGTGACATTGGTTAGAAAAAAATTACATAGGTTCCAGGTGTAGAATTCTACAATACATTATCTATGTGTTGCATTATGTGTTCAGCAGCAAGAGTTGGTTCTCCTTCCATTACCATATATTTGACTCCCCCTCCCTCATCCACCCCCACCTTATCTTTAGATAACCACTAAACTACTGCTTGTGTCCTAACGTTTTTGCTTGTTTGTTGCTTTCAGTTTTATATTCCATATATGAGCTATGTTAAAAACAGATGCTAAAATTATTTTATAATACAAAAACAAGTACCTAAATATAAGGAAATACAGTAAAATATATGGTGATGGAAAGAGAACTGACACTACATGGTGAACACATAATGCAACACATAGACGATACACTGTAATTGCACACCTGGAACCTATGTAATTCTTGTTAATTACTCACCTTGAACGTGGTCATTCTTCCTCCTACTTCTGGGGAGGTGACAAGTCCTGAGTAATACTGATCCCAGGGAGGTAGAACTGTGCCTGGCAGTGCCTGTAAAGGCAGAAATAAAGATATAAAAGGGTGGCTTGGATGCTGCTCACCCACATGGACAATTCTTGTGGATTAGCAGGTTAATATTTATAGCAGATTATTCATAACCTAAAACTGGAAACAACCTAAATGTTGACCTATGCATGAATAACAACAAATTGTGGCATGATCACACAAAAGAATATTATTTGCAAATGAAAAGGAATTAAGTGCTGACAATGCTGTAGCATAGATGAAACTTACCAACATTATGGAAAGTGCAAAAAGTCAGTCACAAAATATGACCTGTATAATTTCCATTTATTGAAATGCCCAGAATAAGTAAATTTATGGAGACAGAATGTAGGATAGTGGTTGTGTGGGTATCTAGGAAACAAATGGAAGTTTGCCGTGACCTGCATGGGTGAACAGGTGAACCAGAGGGGAGGTGATGGGGAATGAAGAAATAAACACACAGACACAGACATAGACAGAAAAGCTGGGACCGGGTGGTTCTCTGAGCTCTGATGGAGACCCCGCCTGGCCAAGTTTATTTTATAGGGTGGGCAAAACAAGTGAGATCAGAGGGGTGAATCAGCAAAGTGACACTGGAAAGTACATCTTAACTGAGACATATAGTTACAGACAAGTGTATTTAATCAATAGTTTGGTACATGTTGCTAAGGCATTACTGATTATATTATTATTATTCTCTTCAAGGCAGGCAGGCCACAAGTTATGTCTCAAATCTTTTCCAGAGACCAAACAACCTTGCTCACAAAGTCATATTTTGCCAGAAGTCAGAAACCACACTCTGAGCATTGTCCTTGTGCACCCAGCTCTGGGCTGCCTTGCAAAGCCCTTGAACTGTGGATTCCAAGCACACAGGTAGCCTTGCTAAAACGTTTTTACTCAAAGGACCTGGCTTCTGGCTCATGTGCTCTCTACATCTCCCCCTTTTTTATTTTTTAAGGTGAGACAATGTGTGTTCAATTGGGGGGGAATGGTTGAGCTCAATTTGTCAGATTTCAGGCTGTAGTGGGAAACAAGTCAGCCAGGGGGCAAGGGATTAACCTCAGAGAGGGTGAGGGGCTGTGCCTCACCTCTATAGATAGAGCCCAAGCTCTCTCCTTTTGGCCCCTATGCGACTGTGCCTGTCTTAGGTTGTTCCTCCCTTGAGGAATCTTACCCGTCATTGACTAACCAGCCATCCTCCGGGGCCATACAGGGTGATGTGAGGTAAATTATGCCCCCCCCCCTTTTTTTTGTTTAAGATGAGAATGGTGTATTATTAATTGGAGGTCTCGGACTCAGGACTGGAGGACTGAGCAGCCGACCAAGAAGAGAACAAACAAAATACCAATCAAGCATACGATAGCTAACAAGTACCACACAGAATGTTTTAAAACATTTAATGGATTGAACCCTTTAAGTTCTGTTAGAATATCTTGAGCTACTTGAGCAGGATCAAGGATATTTAGATGACTATTTTGAATAGCCAGGGTTTCAGAGTGTAATTGTTGTAAATTGAGACTGATGTTATTATGAGTCCAAACTCCTAACAAATGTTTTTGAACCTTATCCCAACACCACATAGATTTATTAGAAATCATAGAAGTTGTACAAATTGCCTTATAATTTGTATGGCATAAAAGTTTTTGGTGAAATCTAAGATTTTTTTACTTCATTACCTATTTCAATGACAGCTGTCTCTAGGGCATTTATTTTAACTTCTATTTTTTTTTTATTATCAATAACTACTTGATTGTTTAAAACCGATGAAGTATCATGTGTAAGTTCATTGATATAATGAGCATCTTGAATACTTTGAGACAAGGCAAGAGCAGAAGTTGTTAAAGTTGATATAAGCATGATTAAAGAAACTATTCCAACAATAATTAAAGCTATAGCTCGACGAGGGCGAGCCAACTGATTATGAATCTCTTGAAGCACTTCAAGACCCTAATCATGATACCAAGGTCCTGTAATGTTAGCAGGAAGCATTACAAAAGAAGGCTGATACAATACTATAATTTGATTATTTGACTGAATAAAAGTAACACAGTTAGTAAGATTACAGTTTAAACAACTCGCATTATAGTGAGAATTTTTATAAAACATTTTTACTGGTCCATGGAGAAGCAAGAGCGAAGGCCTCCTGGGTCAGCTTCTTCAGCTGACCCCAAGTTGGAGTCTGGCTCCTTTTAGTGGTCACTGCAGGGGGGCGTCATGCCCTTTTGTAGAAATTATTCTCTGGGGTTGTCGTGGTCAGTTTCAGCGGCTCGCCCTCTGGAATGTTCATCGACTCCTTGAGTCTCATCTCCCGCAGGGGTGGAACGAGCTCCTCAGGATTCATGATGTTTTACAAGCCATTCAGGAATCCACATGGGCTGTAAATCTCCTTCTGGAAAGACACAAACAAGTCCTCTTCCCCACATTAGTACTGGATCTGGCCCATGCCACTGTCCAGTAGCCAAATCTTTCCATATTATTTTGCCTCTCTGCAAAGAGCATCTTTTGAAAATGCCTATCTGCAGGGGAGACTCCCTGTTCATCACAATTTAAAAAATTTAAAATAAAAAGAGAATGATTAACATAATTTTGAGGGGTAAGGGAATACCCTATAGTCCCTCTTTTTATTTTTTGTAATTGAGTTTTTAATGTTTTATGAGCTCTTTCAACAGTAGCTTGTCCTTGTGGATTATAGGGAATGCCAGTCTTAAGCTGAATGCCCATTTGAAGAGCAAATTGTTGAAAAACTCTGAGAGATATAAGCCGGACCATTGTCAGTTTTAATTTGTTGAGGTTTGCCCATAACTGCAAAAGCAGCAATACAATGATTAATTACAGGTTTAGCACTTTCTTCTTTCTGCATTGATGCGAAAATGAAATGAGAATAAGTATCAACATGAACATGAACATATTTAGATCATCCAAATTCAGGAACATGAGTCACATGCATATGCCAAATTTGATTAGGTTTAAGGCCCCGAGGATTAGTTCCTGTAGGCAAAACAGGAATATGTATGAGGCATTGGGGACAAGATTTTGCAATTTGTCGTGCTTGCTCCCTTGTGATTTTGAATTCTTTATGAAGGGAAGCTGCATTTTGGTGATGAAGGGCGTGTGCTTGGCAAGCTTCATCCCAAGGATTTAAAGAAAGAGCAGCTGATACAAGCAAATCAGCAGAAGCATTTCCTTTTGTTAGAGCACCAGGCAGATTGGTATGTGCTCACAAATGAGCAATAAAACAAGGCTGTATACGAGCTCTGATAAGCTGTTGTAATAGAACAAAAAGCTGAAACAATTCTTCACTATTAGTATGACCTACAGCTGCAGTCTCAATTAATTTTACAACATGAACAACATAATTACTGTCACTGTAAATATTAAGAGCTTGAGTGGGTTGGTCAGTAAGGACCATAAGAATAGCCCAAAGTTCAGCTCTTTGAGCAGACTTAATAATGAGTATTTTGAACTCTATTACCAGTTTGTGAATAATATCCAGCATACCCTGAACTAGAGCCATCAGTAAATATGGTGTGGGCTCCGGAAATGGGGGTGGCCACAATAACTTTTGGGAAAATAAAACCATGTCAGTTAGTGAATTGAATAAATTTATTAGATGGATAATGCACTGAAATTTGACCAGGAAAGTTAGTTAAGGCAATTTGCCAGCAATCAGCTGACTGCCACAACCATTGTTGTTGTACAGAGAAAGGAACAATGATGACAGACGGTTCAGATCCTAGAAGTTCACGAACTCGCCGCCATCCTTTAATGATTAAAGAGGCAGCAAGATCATAAAGAGACATAATGACCTTGGCGGGTGAATGAGCCAAATGGATCCATTCTATAACCCCCTGTGTCTGCCATAAGGCAGCTGTAGGAGTATGAGGAGTGTCAAAAATGATTAAGTAAACTAAGTTGTTAGCATCCACCTGAGTGAGCTGAGACCTGTTAATAGCTTGCTCAACCTGTTGTAGCTTCCCTTGTTCGGGCAGTTAATGTACAAGGGGAAGCAGGGTCTGAATTTCCTTGTAATATTTCAAATAAAGGACTAAGTTCTGAAATAGTTAATTTTAATGTTGGTTGCAACCAATTAATATCTCCTAACAATTTTTGAAAATCATTTAGAGTATTGATTTGATCTTTTTGCGGAATAATTTGTTTGCCTTCAATTACTTGACCAAGTTATCGAAATAGAGCTGTTTTCTGTATTTTTTCAGGGGAAATACAAAGACCTGCAATCTTTAAAGCAATTTCAAGATCAGAGAACATCTGATATAAAGTATCAACATTAGCATGATTGATAAGAATGTCATCCATATAATGAATGCAATAAGCTTCAGAATATTTTGTTTGGACAGGCTGGATGGCCTGTGCCACAAATTCCTGACATAACATAAGGCTATTAGCCATGCCCTGTGGCAAAACCTTCCAACAATACCCTTTCATAGGCTCTTTTTGATTTAAAGAAGGAACACTAAAAGCAAAACGCTTACAGTCAGTAGGATGTAAGGGACTAGTAAAAAAGCAGTCTTTTAAATCTATTATTATCAAATGATGATTTAAAGGTATAGCTGAAGGAGAAGGGAGCCCTAGCTGTAGGGACCCCATAAGTTCCATGGTTTTATTAACAGCTCTAGTATCTTGTAATAACCTCCATTTTCCCAATCTTTTTTTTAATGACAAAAATAGGAGTATTCCATGGACTATTGGTGGGCTCTCTATGTCCCTTTTGTAATTGTTCATTAACTAGTTGTTCCCAGCCTGTAATTTCTCCCTAGTTAGGGGCCATTGATCTACCGACAGGATCATCAGAAAACCAAATAATTTTTGAAGCATGTCTTTGGGTGGGAGAACTGACCAAGGCCCCTGTTAAAAAATTTTTAGAGAATATCCTAAGCCTTTTGTATCTAATTTTGACATAGGAACAATGGGGGTGGTCATTCCCTGTTTATTTTTTCCTAACCCTTTATTGGGATTAAATCCCTGTTGAAACATTTGATGAGTAACAATATTATTAGGACTTTGAAGGATGACTCCCATTTGAGACAATATATCTCAAAATTGAGAGGCAAGCCAGGTAGTACATATGGAATAATGTTTGAGCCAAGTTAAAAGATGAGCACTCTGCAAGGAGCTGTCACTTCTCCTACTCCTTGTAATTCTGTGTGAGATTGATTAAGAGGCCAAGCCCTGAGGCCAGTGTCTATGCGCAATGACTGATATATCTGCGCCAGAATCTAAAAGCCCCAAAAAGGATTTACCATTTATTTTTATTTTTAATTCAGGCCTCTCTTTGCCGATTATATGAGAACAATAAATCTGGTTTGAAGATTTAAACTTTTTTGTCCCTCGAGGGGAAGTAGTTAACACTTGGCCCGATTGAACATTAGGGAGTAATATAAGCTGTGCAATATGGTCTGAGGATAGAACTTGTAAAATAGTCTGGTTAGTTTGTACCATAATTTAATTTCTCCCATATAATCAGCATTTATAATTTCTGGAGGGACTTGTAGTCCTTTTATAATCATATTGTTTTTTCCTAAAATTAAGCTCACTGTACCTGGGGGAATCTGTCCATAAACTCCTGTAGGAATGGCCTGAGGACCAAATTCTGATGTTAATACAAATTTGGAGGTGGGACAGAGGTCCAGTCCTGCACTACCTGGAGTGGCTCTGAAAAGGTCTGTGACTGACTGTCTCTTTGAGTCAAAGGAGAAGTTACCCTCATTGTTTGACAGGGCCAGGGCTGTAATGATTGTCCATTAACACGAGATAGGGACTTACATTTATTGGCCCAATGCCTACCCTGGTAACAACGTGGGCATAATTCAGGAGGCATAGTTTTTTTGAATTGTCTTTGTCCTCTTAAATCTCTTTTTTGCCTACAATTCTTAGCAAAATGTCCTTGTTGTCCACAATTAAAGCATCCCTCATCCTTTTTTACTGCACCATAAAACACCTCTTTTAAAGCAGCAGCAAAAGCAAGACCCTGGATATGAGCTGACCCAATATCTGAACAAATGCGAATCATATTATTAAGAGAAGCCTTCTTACGATATGGTAGCAAGGCTTGCTGGCAGGCTTTATTAGCATTTTCAAAAGCCAATTGCTTAGCAATTATTTGACCTGCATTGGGGTCAGCAACAATTGGTCCAACTCTGGTGAGCAAACGTGAGACAAAATCTGAAAAAGGCTCATCCAGTCCTTGACGAATAGTAGTCAAGTCAAGCTGTTTTTCTCCTTTTGTAGGTAATTCTCGCCAAGCCCTTGTTCTGGTTGTTGCTATATGTTGATATGTTTGTGGAGCATATAATGTTTGAACCTGTATAGGAGAACACAGCCCAGTGCCCAGCAATTGTTCTAAAGTAATGGGCACTCCTGCATCATGATTACACCGAGCCTGAGCCTCACACAACTCCTGAAATTCCCGTTTTCCATAAAGATAATCTCCTCCATTGAGGCAGGCTCTGGCAATAATATTCCTATCATGTGGAGTCAAGGGATTGTCTTGTAAAGACTCCACCGCACTCAATACAAAAGGAGAAGTGGGGCCGTACATTGATGTTGCATTTTTGAGCCCAGTCAAAGTTTTAAAAGGAATAGGCTCATAATGTCTTAAAATCTGTCCTGGATTATTAGGGTCTGGTTTTTCCATGACTGGAAATGCCCCTTTAAAATTAGATATATCTTCTCCAGCCTCTCTAGCTTCTTGTAAAGCCAACTGTAAAGGAGACATATGAAACACAGAGGTGTCTCTTATAGGCATCCTCTGAGGTGTCTCTGTTGGCCATTCAGGAGCAGTTGCCCTTGTTGTAGATGGCAAGTCTGCAAAAAGTTTTTGAACTCCCTGCAGAAGGCTGCCTTCATCCTCAGTATCTGACTCTTCACTTTCTGAATCAAAATCTTCCACATATCTTTGTTGTTTGTCTCATTCAGCCTCCTTTCTAAGTTCTGTTTTATATTCTGGAGGGAAAGACTTATCTGGAATTTGTGCAGAATCAGGGACTAGCGAGCATAATTCCTCATATCCCTGTATAGTCTTAGCTAAAGTTACAGAATTATCTTCTTCAGGCAGTCACACACATGCTGGTCTGTGGTCTAAACATTCTTGAATTAACATCCACAAAGCAAAAGTATGTACAGGAGTTTTTTCAGGCCCATCAACCACATAACACTCCCTCAGCTCTATTCCTACCCTTTCCCATGCTTGAGTACTTACAGTTCCTTCCTCCGGAAACCAAGGACAGGTTTTATGTACAAAATCTAAAAACTCTAAAAGCTGATGCCTTTTTACATTGCTGCCTTTAGCTTGCAGCATACACTTTAACATATCTACATAGAGCTCTCTTTCCTTAGATTCTGAATGTCCCATGTTTTACACCCAGTGCTCATATTTTGCTCCCACTTACCTTAGTTGCCATAAGCTGAGGGCCTTCAATACTCTTTTAATTGCGATTGCCTCTCGGGAGCACTCCCTCATCTGACAACATGAGTCCCTCCGTACTCCAGTCCCTGTTCGGGCACCACTTGCCGCGACCTGCACGGGTGAACAGGTGAACTGGAGGGGAGGCAATGGGGAATGAAGAAATAAACACACAGACACAGACACAGCTGGGACCAGGTGGTTCTCTGAGCTCTGATGGAGACACAGAGACCCCGCCTGGCAGCAGCAAGTTTATTTTATAGTATGGGCAAAACAAGTGAGATCATAGGGGTGAATCAGTAAAGCGACACTAGAAAGTACATCTTAACTGAGACATATAGTTACAGACACCTGCATTTAATCAATAGTTTGGTACATGTTGCTAAGGCATTACTGATTATATTATTATTAATCTCTTCAAGGCAGGCAGGCCACAAGTTATGTCTCAAATCTTTTCCAGAGACCAAATAACCTTGCTCACAATGTCATATTTTGCCAGAAGTCAGAAACCACACTCTGAGCATTGTCCTTGTGCACCCAGCTCTGGGCTGCCTTGCAAAACCCTTGAACTGTGGATTCCAAGCACACAGGTAGCCTTGCTAATACCTGTTTTCTCAAAGGACCTGGCTTCTGGCTCATGCGCTACCTACAGAGGTTAAGAAGAATACTACTGGGAAAGTGAAAATATTCTAAACTGAATTGTGAAGGTGGTTACATCCTCAGCAAAGTTACAAAGTATTGACTTGTACACCTGAAAAGGGTGAATTCTAGATTATGTATTATACAATATACCTCAAGTTGGTAAAAATAAATGTTAATTTCCACATCATTTAAATTAGTAAAACTAATTTAGGGGTTCTGAGTCCATACTGGTATTATTTATATTTGAATGAATGTATGTTAGGAGCAGAAACTAAGGAAGAATGTCTTTATAATAGAATGCCCATTAAAATTGTATCTCACCAGAAAAAACTTTACTAGTTTTGGGGGGAAAAGTAGTATCTTTACAATGGAGAAATCTGACAGAAATCACCTTAGCCTAGTGAAAAAAATTGAGTTCACCAACTTAGGAAGAAACAGACATCTTTTGACTCCTTTTATGCTGCAATGACAAGTACACCTCACCATTTCTGTGCAATCCCTGTCAACAATGTATGATCTGAATCTAAACACAGAATATATCAGATAACCACAAATAAATAACTTTCTCCAACATAACTTGCCTCTATACTCTTCAAAAACATGAAGACAGAAAAAGACAAAGGTTGCAGAATTGTTCCATGGTAAAAAAGAACATTAAGTAAAGTATACAAATTTTTGTAAAATGTTTGTAAACAAATATACAAATTAAGGCAATGCCTAAAACTAGACTTTGAAATAGGTGTGGAGAGTTGGGGGGTTGGGAGCTGACAACACTGCACTGTTGTCTTTCAGAGTCCTTCATTGAAAATATTAAATCATGAAAATTTTAAATGAAAAAGAGAAAAAAATACAGAACTATGGGTTATATAAGAGTATGTTGTCTACTATGTTTTCCAGCATTATCTAATAAGTAACACTGTTAATCACTATTAGTAACAATAAATACCAAATATCTAATAGTTAATGCTATTATCTAAAATACTATCTAATATAACAAGTATGTGATGTTAAACTCCTATAATCACCCTCTCCTAAATCCCTCATACCAATACACCTCCTGATAACCAATGGTATGTGGACTTCCTTCCTGCAGAAAGCTAAAACAGACTGGCATTGAATACAGGCAGATTCCTGGTGTTATGTGGCTGATGGCAAAATATAAACAACTGGTGAATTTGGGTAAAGCATATATGAGAATTCCTGATACTATTTTTGTGACTCTTCTCCAGGTTGAAAATTATATATAAAGGCTTTGACAATCAGGAAACAGTAAAGGAATAACAATAGTAATGAGAATAATAAAGATGATCACAAAATTATATGGAAATATATTAGTGTATCCTTTCTTGGCAGTATTTGGAAATTTCCATAGTTAAAATACATAGAGGAAAAAGCATTAAAAATATAAAAAATTTATAAAATATTTATAAAGAAATAAGCAAATACACACAAAGAATCATTAAACAGAAATCCATTACAAGCTTAACAGTTGCTATCTTCACATCCTGGATGAATGAGTAATTAACATTTTTTTCCTCTCATATTTTTGTAATTTATGAATGTACAACAATGATATGGGTCTATTAAAAATAAGAAATATTTTTATAAATGAAAAAAAAAAGTTGACAATGTTTTTTGAAAAAACTCATAGAAAAGTCCAAGCCCATTAGCCTTACTTTAAAGTCCCCCCCAATCAAGTCTTAACTAACCAGTGTGATTCCAGCTAGTTGCTAAGGCTCATGGAGAATATAGGAGGTCAAACAATGAATTTTGTGAACTCGTCCTTAAAAAAGTGCTATATACCTCATTGCTTAATATCAGCATGAGGAGTTCCCTGGTGGTGTAGTGGCTAGGCTGTGGTGCTGTCAACGCTGTGGCCTGGGTTCAATTCCCAGCCAAGGAATTACCCACATAAAAAACAAAAATTAAAAAAAAATATATCAGCATGGTCACCTTAAAAGTACTCCCTGTGGGAAGATATGCACTGATGGCAGCACCTAATCCACCCTTCAAAGCAATTTTGAAACTCTTTCTGGAATAGCCATGAGAGCTCTTGTTGTACCTGACAATTAAGTTCCCAAACTTGCCACCATGCACTTACATTGGCAGCACTCAAAAGCTGTCACAACCTGTCAGATTTGGGGTACAATGACAGCTCTGATGGCCATTCCAGACAAAGTGTTCTAACATTGCTTTGAAGGGTGGACTAGGTACTGGCATCGGTCCACAGCTTCCCAAGGGGAATACTTCCAAGGCAAACTTAGTGATATTCAGTAATGAGGTATGTAGCGCATGTCATAGGATGAGTTTGCAAAATTCATTCTCTGACCTCCTATCCATATTATGAGCTCAAACTGTGGACTCAGACTGCTTAAATTCCAACCCCTCTTATTAGGTAGTTGGTTATGGGTAAACAATTTATGTTCCCTGGGACACAATCTCAATTTATAGAATGGGAAAAAGCAGCATTTCTTTACAGAGCTACAGTGTAGAATAATTTGTATAAAGCCCCTATCATCAATGTAAGTAGTTAAGGATTAATTATCATCAATACCCATGCCTGATTACACATCGCAGATATTATCCAATTCATGTAAACATTGTTGTAGAACAAAAACACCAAGTCTCACTCACATGGAGCTTTGCAGTCAGTAGCCAAGGAGTCACTCCATGCAACTCGGATCAGTCTGTTTTGAGGAGTCAAGGTGGGGAAAGAAAGAATGCTATGAAATGCCATGATAGTGATGTCATCATCCAGAAAAATGGAAGCCTCCTATTCTTCCATGCAATCTGGAAGCAACCCTCACCTTCTTAAAAAAAGGTCAGAGGGGTCCTGAATTACTCAGCAAAATACCATGATCAGAGAACAGAGTCAGTGTCCCTGCAGCTGGAGTTCTGACCCTAACCCAGATACCTGACCACTCCTCGGGAAATTAACATTAAGAAAAAGAAATCACCATCCAACACCATATACCAAGAACTCTTTTAAGATTTAAATTTGTACTATCTCTTTCAATTCCCCAAAAAATGTTTATTAGGAAGGTCCTAATATCTCCATTTAGAAAAAAAAAATGGGAAGTATAGAGAAATTAACTCTCAAATGCAAGAAAGTAGTAGCTCCTGTGGAAGGTGTGTGGAGAAAGACCGGGGAAGATGAAAGCTCTGGGATCTATCAAACTAGGCCATAGACAACCAAACCTATCCCACTTGGGGATGCAAGAACCAAGCCAAATGCAGTGAGGCACCACTGACCTCACCCCTTAATACCTGCATTTTCCCTTGAGGATTCTTTCCCCTAAATCTACCACCAGATCATTGCAGGTCTGAAGCACAGATCCAAGAACTTCAGAAACACCTCTGAGATGGGAAAAAGACCCACCAATCACACAGAAAATACTGTGGTTACTTCACATTCAGGGAATGAAAATGCCAAGGATTCCATGGAGCTTCTGATTACACTTCTTAGAACTTACGAGATCTGCCTTTCTGAGTAGTGATGGCAGTACCTGCTACTACAACAGGCCATCTGGACTACATTTCCCAAAGGCCAAAGGAAAAATATTTACCAATAGTGTTGACTTCCAGGAAAAAGTGTAGGGTCTACAGGAAGCTCTCCGACCACACTTCCAAAATTGGCTGAGCAGAGAGAATCCCAGCCTCTACTTCATGGGTGGTGATATGAATTCCTACACTGAGAATTCACTGTTCCTTTTCCTGAGTCCTCAAGCACAAATATTCTAAAAATATAACATCCTGAAGTTCAGATTCCTCCAATTATGACAGAAGAATTGTTGGAAAGGAAACAAGTGGGGGAATTCAATCTTCATAAATTAACAAGGAATGACTGTCTAGGGGACACTAGATGATTGAAAGGAGGTTGATAAGTATAATCCAGGAGACACTAATGATTGAAACAAGTGTAAAACTGAGTTTAAAAATGGGGAAGGTAGAAAGATTTGAGAGGTAGAATGATTTCACGAAGAGGAAGCAGTTGCCAGACTCTGTGGCACCAGTAGTTTTGCAGAATAAAACAACTTGAGAGGGCTAAAGTGGAAGCATGACCTCATGGAAAAGTCCTTTCTTCTCATTTAAACTTTTCACTAGTTATCCCTACATTAGAGGTGAAAACACCTGTTTCAGAGAAAAATTTTGTCCACTATCTCAAAGCAAGCATGATGGCTACAGAGCTTGGCATTGGAGTCATGGCTCTAAGAGCCTATGATTCAGTGCCACAGATCTGAGGATTAAATAGGTGAGGGAGCAGTTTTTAGTATTAATGTCTTTTTTTATATTTTCTGTATAAAACATGTTTATGTTAGCACTTTTAAAACATGTTACTAAAAACTAATTAGAATAGTATAAATAAAAATTTAAGGAAAATAAGAAACTAGAAACCTTCTCCTTGAAGATAACCAATTTTTTTCCTCATAAACATATACCTGTCAACATACACACTTGTTTTTAAAAATAAAGTCTCATGTTTTGTATCCATTTTCTTCTAAACTCAACTTAAGCTACACAATTTCTATTATCAGTCACTGAAAATGTAACTCCTTCTCAATGATTGCCATATAATGTTGCATTCACTGGATTGAGATCTAAAAACAAAACACCCTCACAGCTGGAAGATAATGTGAAACTTAAAGCTAGGCCATGTTATTTTCCTTTGGGACATAAAAGAATCACAGGATACTATCCTCAAATGAGATTTCTCTGAGGCCACGGTAAAGTGAGACAAAAAATGCCCTCTCATAATTTTGTTTAGACACAGACAAAAACAGTCATTGTGCTATTACACCCCCTTTCCTTGACTAAATGTAGGACTGTTATTTCTTTATCATGTAGACCTTTATCTTCACTCTAATCTGCCCTGCATCATTAAATTTATTGCAATACTCTAGATTAGAATTGTTCCTGCTTACTGATAGCATCCAATTTAGAGTGAACCCTGCCTCCTCAGGTTCTCCCGCCCTAAACCAAAAAGCGAGGATCCAGTCTTTGCATAAAAGTCTAATTATTTCCCCTGTCAGTTGTCAAATTGGCAAATAACCATATGTTTCTTTGAGGAACTCTGGGGCAAAGATTAACAGCACCCATTTTTGCACCATTTTCCATACTCAAGAGGACCTGGTCTGTCCTTCATCCAGGGAATTTTGGTTTTGTAAACTGGCCACACTGTAGAATTGACTTAGGGGCTGTGATTATTTTTGTGATTCAAGTTAGCTTCAGTTAACATAGAACTTTGCCACCTATATAGATTTAAAAAAAAAAATTAGTAGACTATCCCTTCAACAAGGGAAAAGGTCAACAAACCAATGCATAATCATTTAAAGCTTCCAGGTCATTATGCTTGAATTGAAATTGGAGGCCATTGCTCTCTTTTCTACATTCTCCAGCAAAGTTAAAATCAATCAGAGTATTTAATTATACTCTTTAGGGTAACCAATATGTTCTAAGGTAAAAACTCATGGTAATCCAGAACCTTGACTTCAATGGTTATTTTATTAGGAGTATCAACTGCATTCTTCTGTATATATTTGCCACATCATACTAATGATTCCCAATGCCCTATTTATTATTAAGATTAATACCTTTAAATCTCAAGATTAGAAAAACCAATTCCAGAAAACACCCTCATTTCAGAAAACTCATTTTTAACATTCTGTCCTCTAGAACCACTATGAAACAAACAAACAAACAAAATCTATTTTGGCAAGGATTCAATCAAACAAAATCATTAGAAGATGACACAAGAGATTTAAAGCAAGAAACTGGCTTAGTAGATTGTGTGGTTTATTGTGCAAGTTGAAATCCCTAAGAGGCCATCAGGATTGGCCACAAAGTGAACATACTTAGAACAGGTGGAATGGTTTCCTTTCAGGTTTCAGCTCTGCTCTTAAGGATTTTAAGCTGAGTTTGAATTTGAATTGAATAACATCTACCCTCATTACCTACTACCCTTTTCTCACTCAACTGATTATGAACTTTAATCACACCTACAAAATACTCTCACAAAACCTAGGCTTGTGTATAATTGAATAACCGAGGTCGGTAGTCCAGGCAAGTTGCCCTATGAAATTGACCATCACACCAATCTTCATCAGTAAGAAACTCATTAAGGAAAAAGTGATTATTTAGTTTTAGTTCACCAGAATACTGTGCAGGTATTAGAAATAAAGTTGTATGTCAATTTATTGAAAAGACCTTCAACAACTATTTCAATGAGTGAAAGACTCCTGTTAGGTTACTTATATGTGTATACTGAAACATGCTCAGCAAAATGTTAATAATGGTTGAGTTCCTACACCTTCAACATTCTTCTTTGGACTTATGTGAACTATGTGCTTATTTTCAATGTTCTGGCATTATCTTTGTAAAAGAATATGGAAGTATTTATACTTTGACAAATTTCAAAAACCTTCTTAAGAAATAATTGTCCTAAGACATGCCATGTATAACAAAGTGTCAAGTCTCTGAATGATTAATAGGTTCTGAGACTCATTACTTTAAAATTAGTCAGTGTGTCAAATTAACACAATACTGTATTGGATTCAAATCTTTAAGTGGACATCTTATTAATATAGCTACACTATAATACTTGGGAAGACTCACTACTTTTTCAAACAGAGACAGGTCAATATTCTCTAACGATCACTATTATAGGTCACTAGTTTCAAAACTAAGATAGGAAAATCTCCAGTGTCCATAAACATAAACAAAGGCCATGGTGACAAGTGGAAGCTGAAACTGAATTGCTCCACCAACTCAGGAAACTAGATGCAGACTTAGCAATTTATGGTTGATTGTGGTTGGGCGACTAGGCCTTGTGCACTTTGGGAAACATGAACATGAACAGGAACCAACAGTCTCAGGTATTCCTATTATCTTGTGCTCACCTTGAGGACTGCTGCCATGCACATTAGGTGTAAGTACTACCTATGTGGAGTTTTCAGTTTTAGGGTGATGAGACTTTTGCTTTAATCTGGTGAGATTTATTACAAATAGTTACCTTAGAGGTGACTAATTTCATTATTTTGTAAAAGTTGCCAAGAAAAATAAACTACAGCCCCTATGTTTCTGTTATCAGATGTGCAGGACAGTATGGCAGTCCTGAGACTGCAATCTTTAGACAGGATTGCCTGCAAGGTCAGACTTCAGCTGTTGTGAAAAAATAGATTTTGGTAGTTTTCACCATTTCGTAACTGGTAAGAGCTGTGCACTGTGCCTGAACTATACAATGTGGTTTATTTTTAACACTTCCATCATTGAAGGCCAGAATTTTGGTGCATGCTAACCAGATGGTGCCCCCATAAGCACTGGTCTCTAATGAGGCATTATTTTAGATGTGTTACACATGTGGCCAAAATTCAGTGCTGGAGGACTTGAGTCCTATGTAATACCATGGTGAGAAGACTCCTGGAAGCTCATACCATGTTTTCTTCAGACAACTCCCATGTACCTTTTCCCTTCACTGATTTTGGTTTGTATATTTTCAGTGTAAAACAGTCCTAAATCTAACTGTATTCTGAGTCATGCAAGCAAATCACACAACCTGAAGGTGGTCTGAAGAAACCCCATCACTGTGCAGTTGAGGCAGCATGGATCTAACTAAGTAGATAGAATCTGTGATAATGCAGTCCAGAAAATTCATTATGATAATGAACTTACCTTTATTAGAGAAACTTTACTGAGTAAAGTCCTTTAACCTAATACACTTAAAATATCACCACGGTGTGCAAAAACTACAGAATGACATCTAAAGTTGCTCTTTTTCCTTAAAGGGTCTACTAAATTCCATATATATGCACCTCTTTTTGGCATAAAATCTCAAAAATCTAAGTATTTTAAAATTGTGTGGCATTACTGATTTTAAGCGTCCACAAGATATGTATCCCCACTATATTTCTATCTCCAATACTGGCTCACTTCCTGAATTATGTCTAAAGATGTGTCACATGCATTAACTATAATGATAATTGATCATAGTTATTATATTATGTGGATATTCAAACTAAAAAAATTTCAGTTTTTGAATGGAGAATCCTATTCCTAAATTTTGATTTTATATTAGGTCTGACAATTAAGTTCATAAACTTATCCTAGAAAAAGTTCTCCATGTCATTGCTGAATGTCACTATGGTCACCTTCGAAGTACACCTGTTGGGAAACTATGCACCAACACCAGCACCTAGTCCACTCTTCAAAGCAATTTTGGAACTCTTTTTCTGTAATGGCCTATTTTTCTATAATGGCCTACAGAGCTATTGAAATATTATCCTTGATGTCCTGGGTGTCACCAAAATGTTTTCCTTTCCATATTTCCTTTATCTTTGGGTAAAGATAAAGGGCACTGGGGGCCAGATCAAGTGAATGGAGATGGTGTTGCAATACCATTATTTGTTTACTAGCTAAAAACTCCCAGACAGTGCTGCATGAACAGGACTATTGTGATGTTAAGAGTCATGAGTTGTTGGTGAAAAGTTTAGGTTGTTTTCATCTAACTTTTTCATGCAGCCTTTTCAGCACTTCCAAATAGTACACTTAATTACCGTTCAGTTTGTACAAATTCATAAAGAACATCCCCTCTGATAAGCAAAAACACATTAGCCACATTGTTTCAACTCTTTATTTGGACAGACAACATTTTTGGTCATGGAGAATTGGCTGACTTTCATCATGCACTTTGACATTTAGTTTCAGGGTTCCCCTGGTAAACTCATGTTTTATTACCAGTGATAATATGGACCAAAACATGGTCTTGCCTCTCCAAAAGGTCTTGGTAAACTTCAACCCTCCTTTGCTTTTGTTCATCTTTGAGCTGCTTTGGGACCATTTTTTTGCACACATCTTTCTTGTGACAAGATTTTCAGTTAAGATTTTCCGTTTATCTATTGGTATTTACTTGGTCTGCTATGCTTCTCACAGCCAGCCAGTGATTTTGAACCACAATTCAATGAATTTTTGCAATGTATTAATCAGCTCTGTTCATTACTGGCCAACCTGACACTATTCATCAGTAAACTTTCTGTCCCCTCAGAAAAATGCTTACTCCATTTGTACATTATTGTTTTCTTCATGGCATTATTCCCACAAATTTGGACTAACATGTCCTGAATATACTTCCACTCTTCTCAGTTTAACAAGAAATTTAATATTTCTTCATTGCTGTAATTCAAACTCCAACATTCTTTTGATGGCACAACAAAAAACACGCAACAATAATGAATGGCACTCAGCAAGACACCGCCACATGTATATCTGGTTATACAAAGGTTATAAAACATTACTGAGTGTGTGTACACTGCTGCCAATGTTAAGTGCACAGGGGCAAGTTCACAAAATTGTCAGACCTCGTATGTTATGATAATGTAGCGCAATCTTTTTTTAAATTTTCAATGTTTTAAAATTTTTAAAAATTTAGTGGTGATACTGATTAGTAAAAATTGCATAGGTCTCAGGTATACAATTCTACATTACACATTCTATGTGTCCTATTATGTGTTCATTAACCAGTCACTTGCCTTTCCATCACCTTATATTTGTATCCTGTCCCTTCTCCTCGACACCCCTCCCCACTTACCCTCAGGTAATTACTAAATTATTGACCATGCCCATGACTTTGTTGCTTTCAATTTTATGTTAACCCAACTATCCCTTTCCCTTATTGTATCCACTCTCCCATCCCTCCTCCTATCTTAAAAATGTCCTATTAACACTCTTTGTAGTACTGGTTTGGTGATGGTATATTTCTTTAGCTTCTTATCTGAGAAGCTCTTTTTCTGTCCTTCAATTTTGAATGCTAGACTTGCTGGCTACATTATTCTTAGTTGTATATCCTTGGTTTTCATCATGTTGAATATTTTCTGCCAATCCCTTCAGGCCTGTAAAGTTTCTGGTGAGTATTCAGCTGAGAATCGAATGAGTGTCCCTTTATAAGTGAGTACTTGCATTTCTCTTGCTGTTTTTAGAATTTTTTAACTTTTCCCATTTTAATTATGATGTGTCTTGGTGTGTTCTTGGGATCATCTTGTTTGAGATTCTCTGTGCATCCTGGACATGTATATTTATTTCGTTCACATGTTTGGTTTGTTATTGTTGGGAATATCTTGTTTGGGATTCTCTGTGGATCCTGGACATGTATGTCTATTTGCTTCATGAGGTTAGGAAAATTTGTAGTTGTTTCTTAATTTCTTGATCTCTTGCTTTTCCTCTGTCCTTTCTGGTACACCTATGATTCTGACATTCTTCCACTTACAACTGGCCCAGAAGAATCTCAAACCATCCTCATTTTTCTGGATTCTGATATCAACCTGTTTTAAATGGGTCTTTGCTGCTGGCTTTTCCTGCAACTCACTGCTTTGTTTCTATTTTATGTAGTTTGGTGACTTTTATTCCATTCCTCATTTCAGTTAATGTAGTCATTATCTCTCTCTGATCCTTTATAATGGTTTGTAAGTCTTCTTTAATGCTTGCTATCTCTGTTGCAATTATCATTCAGTTCCTTAAGCATTTTTATAGTTACTGTTTTGAGATGTTTTTCTGATGGGTCACCTGTCCCCATCTGAATTCTCTGGTTTCTTATATTTACCTCTCTGGACCCTACCAGCTAGTTTCATTAGTGTTCAAGCTGATACTGGGTAGGCAGAAGTCTGTGGGGAACGGGCATTTGTGGCTTTTTCTTCCTATGGTTCCGAGGACTGTGTAGGGAGTTTGGGCATGATTGCACCTTTCTGTTCTGTTTGCCCCTGGTGCGGATTCTGCCACTAAGCTTGGGGTCAGTCCTGTATATTGGTGGTTCAAGCTGTCCTAGTCATGAGCTGAGAAACGCATGCATACTGTCCCCTCTGTCCTTCTCCTTCTCAGTTGGAGCATTTGTGTTTTATCTCCTCACTGCCCAGCAGTTCCTTCCTGTGGAAATCAGAGTGAAGTCCAGTCGCTAGATTTTGCAAACCAGACCATGCCTCCTGGGGCCAAAGTAAGGTAGTTGTGATATCTCACATCCCCAGAGTGTGATATCTCACATCCTTTCCTCTCTCCCATGGACCAAGTGAGCCCCAGAGTGTTCTCTGGCTGCCTTCTTTCCCCTTCCTCCTCCAGCGACTGTTCCAAGAAGGAGCCTGTGTGGTGTGTCCCCACTCTTCCTAGTAATTTCTCCTTTGTTTAACCCTGCATGTAGGTAACTTAATGCGACAAGTGGGTTTCTTAGTTATGATTGTGCATTGTGTAGTATCCTTGGTTGAGATACAGGAGTTTTCTTAGTTGTAATTTTCAGAGTTGTTTTTGAGATGTTCCTCTCATATTGCCATTTTGTTGTGTTCCTAATGTAGTCCAACCTTATTAGGAGTCTTAAACTGTAAACAATCGATTTAACCATTTTTCAAATTGCCTTGTACATAATTTACCAATTTGACAAAATTGATGTTTCGAGAAATTAAGTTAATGTAATTAAAAATTTGAAAAAAATACCAATTATGCTTTGCCAGAAAAACTATTAATGAGTATGTCTTCCATATATTCACACATACATATCTACGATGACTTACAAATTTGATTATACTATGAATGCCATAGTCTGAGTTCACAAGCCTACATTATGTTCTTCTTTTGTTATTAGGTCCTTGCCATCCCTTTAATGTTTTTATGTTATTATGGAAATACATATAATTTAAACAATTTCCTATTGATGAACACCTTTTCCATTTTAAAAACTGTGTGGCATTATAGATGTAGTATTCACTTTTTCCTTGTTTGAATCTCATAATCCTAAATTCCTATACTATGATTTCCAAATCAAAGTTGCACCTTATAGTTACGTACTGATTGTCAAAAGACATGTTTTTACTAAGAAACCATGTCACTCTCATTTCTGTACTAGTATGAATATATCTAATGAAGTCTGATATTAAAAAATGGTACAATTAGAAGGCAATCATATCAAAATCTGCAGGGAAATGCAAAATTTTAGAAACTGATGACGAATTTAAGACCAATTAAGAAAACTTTTGGCACTGGTAACTAAATCTGATACTTCTCATGTGTTTTTGAATGCTTGTTTTAACATTGTTCAAAAATTTCAATTGTGAAATCTGTAGTAGTTATTGCAAAGTTTAAAAGTTTAAACTGTTATAGTTTGCACTGAGAAAAGTAACAAAATAGATTTGAATTTACACTGTAAACACTAATAGAACACCAGACAAAAATCCAAATAATAAGAATCTAACCTCACAACTGAGGCAGAGAGTAGGCTAGGAACCAACTATAGTAGGATACTACCAAAAAAATGCTGTGGGATGCAGTACCAAGTGTATTTCTACATTTCAACTTACGGTTGTTTCCCTGAATTATTTATTTCAGCAGTTTTCCTCCTCCCCAAACAATTCTGAAATACATTTTCTCCCTTTGATTCATTTAACAAACAGGTATGGAGCACACATACAGTGTTATGGTTGGGTAGATTCAACAGCGAACAAGCTCTGTGATTTCACCTACATTATATTCCAGGGGACACTAATTTTAACTTCTAAATTTAGAGGTTTGTAAATGCCTGTACAAATTCTCATTATTTCTAAGGAGTATCTCATGTGATAACTGAAATTATCAAGGTTCTGATTGAAGACATTACCACTCCACATATGTGGTTTAGCGATCACCGGGGTATGTTGAGCTGGGGCTGAAACTCCTTCTTAAATGAAACCAATGTTTTCATTCCTACAAGACTAGATGTAATTTATCACCAACATGGTTTCTGCAATTAAATTTTTAACGTTTGAAGTTGACCTGAAGTGTTTACCATATATCTCACACTTACAAAATTTCTTCTCAGGGTAAACTCATTGATGATACTGAATATATGATGATAGATGAAAGATTTTACCACATGTATCCCATTTGTATGGAATTTCTCCTGTGGAATATCTGATTAATGTTTAAGAACTGGCTTGTATGGCTTTTCTCCTTTGTGGAGCGTATGATGCATGACAAAATTCTGGCTACATGAGAAGTCCTTCCAACATGCCTCACATTAGTATGGCTTTTGTCCAGGGTAGACTTTTTGATTGGGTTGAAGGCATGAATTCCCAATAACTCTGTTTCCACACACTTCATATTTGTATGGCTCTTCTCTGGTGAATTTTTTGATGGGCTTGAAGGTGTGAATTTCGAATAAATCTTTTCCCACACTCTTCACATTTGAAAGGTTTTTCTCCAGTGTGGACTTTTTGATGGGTGTGAAGGTTTGAATTCAGACTAAATCTTCTCCCACACTCTTCACATTTGTATGGCTTTTCTCCAGTATGAACTTTTTGATGGGTTTGAAGGTTTGAATTTTCACTAAATCTCTTCCCACACTCTTCACATTTGAATGGCTTTTCTTCAGTGTGGACTTTTTTATGTTTGTGAAGGCGTGAATTTAGACTATATCTCTTCCCACATTCTTCACAAATGAATGGCTTTTCCCCAGTGTGAACTTTTTGATGTGCTTGAAGGTGTGAATATTGAGTAAAAGTTTTCCCACACTCTTCACATTTGTATGGCTTTTCTCCAGTATGAACTTTTTGATGCGTCTGAAGGTTTGAATTCACACTAAATCTTTTCCCACACTCTTCACATTTGTATGGCTTTTCTCCAGTGTGAACTTTTCGATGGGTTTGAAGGTTTGAATTTTGACTAAATCCCTTCCCACACTCCTCACATTTGAATGGCTTTTCTCCAGTGTGAACTTTTCGATGGGCTTGAAGGTTTGAATTCTGACTAAATCTCTTCCCACACTGTTCACATTTGAATGGCTTTTCCCCAGTGTGGACTTTTTGATGGGACTGAAGGTATGAATACTGAATAAATGTCTTCCCACACTCTTCACATTTGAATGGCTTTTCTCCAGTGTGGACTTTTTGATGGGCTTGAAGGTATGAATTCCGAGAAAAACTCTTCCCACACTGTTCACATTTGAATGGCTTTTCTCCAGTGTGGACTTTTTCGTGAATGTGAAGGCTTGAATTCTGACTAAATCTCTTCCCACACTGTTCACATTTGAATGGCTTTTCTCCAGTGTGGACTTTTTTATGAGTGTGAAGGCTTGAATTCTGACTAAATCTCTTCCCACACTCTTCACACTTGAATGGCTTTTCTCCAGTGTGGACTCTTTGATGGGCTTGAAGGTATGACTTCCATGTAAATCTCTTCCCACACTCTTCACATTTGTATGGCTTTTCTCCAGTGTGAACTTTTTGATGTTTGTGAAGCCGTGATTTCCGACTAAATCTCTTTTCACACTCTTCACACTTGAATGGCTTTTCTCCAGTGTGGACTCTTTGATGGACTTGAAGGTATGACTTCCACGTAAATCCCTTCCCACACTGTCCACATTTGTATGGCTTTTCTCCAGTGTGGACTTTTTGATGTTTGTGAAGCCGCGATTTCCGACTAAATCTCTTTTCACACTCTTCACATTTGAATGGCTTTTCTCCAGTGTGGACTCTTTGATGGACTTGAAGGTATGACTTGCACGTAAATCCCTTCCCACACTCTTCACATTTGAATAGCTCTTCTCCAGTGTGGACTTTTTGATGTTTGTGAAGGCGTGAATTCCGATTAAATCTCATCCCACACTCATCACAAATGAATGGCATTTCTCTAGTGTGGATTTTTTGATGGGCTTGAAGGTGTGAATTCTGAGAAAAACTCTTCCCACACTCTGTACATTTGAATGGCTTTTCTCCAGTGTGGACTCTTTCATGGGCTTGAAGATATGACTTCCACGTAAATCCCTTCCCACAGTCTTCACATGTGTATGGCTTTTCTCCAGTGTGAACTCTTTTATGTTTGTAAAGGTGTGATTTCCGACTAAATCTCTTTTCACACTCTTCGCATTTGAATGGCTTTTCTCCAGTGTGGACTCTTTGATGGGCTTGAAGGTATGACATCCATGTAAAATCCTTCCCACACTCTTCACATTTGAATGGCTTTTCTCCAGTGTGACCTTTTTGATGGGTGTGAAGGTGTGAATTGCGAGTAAAACTCCTCCCACACTCTTCACATTTGAATGGCTTTTCTCCAGTGTGAACTTTTAGATGGCTTTGAAGCTTTGAATGCTGATTAAATCTCTTCCCACAGTCTTTACATTTGAATGGCTTTTCTCCAGTGTGGACTTTTTGATAGGATTGAAGGTATGAATTCAGCATAAATCTCTTCTCACGTTCTTCACACTTGTGTGGCTTTTGTCCCATCTGGATGTACTTATAGATATGACATTGTGCTCTCCAATGGAAGGACTTCCAACACTCCTCACATTTGTATGGTTTCTCTCTTGTGTGAGCTATGCAATGATTATTAAGTCTTGATCTAAGATGAAGGTTCCTCCCATATATATCACATCCAAACAATTTTTCTCCAGTGTGCACTTTCTTATGCCTCCAAAGATAGCAAGCATAAATGAAGGCTCTCCCACACGCTTCACACTTATAAGGTTTCTCTCCTGAGTGTAATTTGCAATAGTTACTAAGTGTTGAGCTACAAGTGATGCTGCACCCAAACTGCTCACATGTGAATCGTTTCTGTACAATGTGAATCTTCTCATGAGTCTGCAGATGTGAGCTTTGACCAAATTCCTTACCACAGTCATCACACTGACAACGTTTTCCTTCTAAGTGAACTCTCTGATGAATATGAAGCACTGAGGTATAAAACAAGCTTTTTGCAATCTCATGACATGTACGATACTTCTCCCCTGACATTAAATGATGATGAAAGTCAAAGTTGGGGAAAACATTGAACAATTTTTTACACTCATTTCCATCGTAAGGTTTCTGGTCCATTTGAGTTATAGATACTCCTGCACCAATAGGGCTGGGTGAATCACCTTGATTGTAGAGCTGACAACTCTTTCCTATGGAGTCTTGACAGCAGATTAAGTCACTTTCAATCTGCTGCATGATTTGCCAACTGCAAAGTTCTTCATGTGGTTCTACTTCTGGAGAAATTGCCATCTCAAGCTGAATTTTGCCTCCTGTAATGACAGAGAATGCAGAGATGTGAACCAGTGAAGGCTTTGTACAGTGTCTTCAAGATTTTACCTAGTAGAGAGACTTTAATGAATGCAGGGACTATTTCCTATGTCCTCTGGGAATGTGTCATAGTCTCTGGTTTACATGCTTTTGGAAATCAAGGTGTAGTCCAAGGCTCCTATCCACTAAGCATCAATGAATCTAATTTTGAACCATACCAAGTCTCTTATCTGAGGTACAAGTTACAAATCAAGACTTTATAACAAAAATGATAATGTATCTAATCTGTTGCCATTTCTACTGATTTTAATAATCAGCGTAAACTCTTGAATAATAAATTATGCAGTTAAGTAAATTATATACACAATAAAGTATGAGTAAACACATACTTTAAGGAAAAGTAATAACATAACCAGCATATTATATATTTGGGTTTACATTACATTTCATTATGCAGTAAAAAATTCAATCTAAAGAAAAGGGTGTGGCTTTTTTCTCCTGGAAATATGAGAAATAAGCTATAACCTGTGGAATATCATGCCTAGAAAGGAGTCCTGAGGTTCTTGGGTAACACTAGTTAGTGTAACAATATGATTTAGAAATGACGCTGACCATACCAGAAAGACCAAACATGTGGTATCAAATAGGACTTTCAGTTACCCGCTGCCGTAAATTAGGAGAGTGAGAAGAACAACATAAAACCACAATACAGAATGGTCACGTAATGAAGCTCCAATAAATTGGACATGGAGGCTCAGTAGAGCTTCCCTGATTAGCAATACTCTGTGAATAATTTCACAACTTCATATTGGAAAGTAATAAAGAAACAACTCCTTGACTCCATGCAGAGGACAGTAGAAGTTATGTCTGGTTCTTTCCTAGATTATTTTTCATGTGCCTTTTCTGTTCTTTGATTGTAAGGTGTATGCTTCTCTGCAATAAACTCAACTGCATTCAGTGATTTCTATCAGGCCTTACAGAGAATTATTTCATCATAAAGTAGTTTTGGGAACAGCCCCCAAAATTGCACCTTGCGTCAAATGCAACAGGTCTTGCTGTCAAGTACAGGCAAAGTGTAAACTGTCTCTCTAAATTTTGTAGTTTGCTAAATTCTTTGCAATCCTATTTATCAAAAACCAGTAATTTTTCTATCTTTATATCTAAAGCATTTTTGCAAAATCTATGTAATATATGTATTTCAATTCATTTTTCTGTGTTTATTCACAAAGTAACTTAGTCCAGATATCGGAAATAGAAAAGGGACAAGAAACTGAAGTGTTGCTATTAAGCCAAGTTTGTATACCAAGGGAATACAAAAAGAATGATGCAACTGATGAGAAAGAATCTCTAAAGGTTAAAAGAACACATGAGGACCTATGTAATGGTTTTCTCTGAGGCTTCTGGACTGTCTCTCTCAAAACAGAGTGTGGAAAAACCTGGGATGGAGGTACATTGGGTTTTTACTTCAGTTTTTCAGACTCAAAACTGCAGCTTTTTAGTCAGGTATAAAATAAATTTAAAATCATGCAATAAGCATTTGGAAAAATGAATCAAAATAAAAACTATCAGAGCAGGAATGGGGTCATTTAATGAATTGTCCCCCAAAGCCATACATTTAAGGAACTTATTTTGGGGTGGGGGTGGTGGGGTAGTTCCCTGGCTGGGAATCAAACCCAGGCTGTGGTGTTGAGAGCACTGAAGCCTAGCCACTACACCACCAGGGAATCCCCAAAGCCATATATTTAAATCTACACACATGTACAATATTTCTTTTGGGTTATACTTACACATGTAACTGTTAGTATGGCTCATAGACTAAAAAGCTGAAAACTTGCTTTAGGAACTTACCAAGTCCTTAATGATTCAAACAGAAACATAATTTCCAAGAGTGGAACCTTAATTTTAAGACAACAAAAAGAAGCCATAAAGGATTTTGAATAGAGAAATAGCAACCTGACTTACATTTCCAAAGGATTGCTTGAGCTGCTATATAAAGAACAGACTTAAGACTGAAAGAGGTAGAGTAAGACAACCAGTTAAGATTGTGGTTGTAAAAATCCAGGAAAGATGTTGGGTGATTTAGAATAAGGTGATGAATATGAGCATGGAGATAAGGAAAACCAGATGGGAGAGTTATCTCCAGAATTCATAGTTGCTTGGTTCTTACCTGAATTCCCTTTTATCTGGATTGCCATCTTCTTGATCAAAAATGCTTCCCCCTTTACTATGTGGACCATGCTTTTTTTGAATGGTTGATGCCCTGAGAACATGCAAAGTCACATGCTTAAAACCCACACATTCTATGTAAAGTTTCCTGAAAAATTAGGTTTCCACTGCATACTCTTCATAGTATCAGAAGCAGTGTTTTTCAAAGTCTTTTTGTGAACGATTTAAATAAATGTCATTTTGTTAAGACCCATATGTATATGTAGAATGAGTTGGAAAGGATTTCCTCCTCAATTTTTAAAAAAGGTATGACAGGAATTGATGTTATGTAGTTAATTTTATCATTCAAAATTAATTGCAGTACTCAAATTGATTTTATAACACATGTCAGAGTCAGAAATAGATAAGGTAGTGCAGGAGACTACCCATTTACACTTATTTAACAAAATACAAACATATCTGCTGTTAAAAATCAAAATAATCACCTCATTGTGTCTGATGTAGAAAATTCAGACCCCTAAACTCAGGAAATCATCTGAAGGGCTCCAAAGCCTTAAATACACAAGGATACAAACATATACCAGGAGGCTGACATTGAAATAGAGAGGGCCCCTTCTCACCCACAAAGAGCAAGTTCCAGAAGTTCTCCAGCATCACATCTCGGTACAGCTTCTTCTGGGCAAAGTCTAGCAGCCCTAGTTCCTCGTTGGTAAAGATCACAGCCACGTCCTTGAAAGTCACTGTCTCCTATAACAACAATATACATAAAATCAATCTTACAACAAGCCTCCACTAGGAGAAGGACAGTGCTGAGCCGATGCTTTCTTCCTGTCATATCACTTTCAGACAGAATGGTTAATATTCCTTAACCCTTGCTTGGTTTCCTGTGTGCATCTAAACAGATTTCTTGTATTTCATATATCTAAATGAAAGATGAGATCAAGAACCTCCTAATTCAGCAGCTCAAAGGAGTAAATTCAGAAAGAGAACCAAGTGTATGTCATATCCAACAAGATTGGATGCTTTTAACCAAGGTTATACCTCAGTTCATAACTGAAGGTGATCAAGATGTCCCTCAGATGGTCAATGGATAAAATGTGGTACATCCAGACCAGAGTATAATTTAGTGCTAAAAAGAAGTGAGCTATTAAACCTCAGAAAAACCCGGAGCTTCCTTAATTGCATATTACTAAGAAGCCAGTCTGAAATGCTACATATATATGATTCCAACTATATAACATTTTGAAAAAGTATAATTATGGAAACTATAAGACTAGTAGTTGCTATGGGTTGAGGATGAGATAAACAGAATTTTAAAAAGTCACTGGAGAACAGAGGATTTTTAGATCAGTGAAACTACTGTGTGATAGTATAACGGTGATGACATGTCATTCATTACCAATTTACGTAAACCTGTAGAATGCACAACACCAAGAGTAAACCCTAAGGTAAACTATGGACTCCAAGTGATAATGTTGTGTCAACATAGGTTCATTTATTTTAAAATCAATGTATCAATACAGTCGGAGATGTTTATAATGGGGCGAGCTGAGTATATGGGTGCAGAGAATACATAGGAACTCTGTAGCTTCTGCTATATTTTACTGTGTGTCCAAAACTGCCCTAAAATGTAAGTTCTATTATTAAAAAACAAATAAACAAAAAAACCCCACTCATAAACATAGTTAGACATTACTTTGAAAAAAACTGATGAACACAGAGGATGAAATGCAGATCAGTAAGTGAAAGACATATAGGATATGTCTCAGACATAAAAAAAAAAGACAGAATCTAGATTAGAAGTATAAAATGGCAGTGTGAGAGGCATCCTGAGGTTACAACTAATAATACATCTATAATTCAATGGGAGATTTCCTACTTTGCACATAAGCACAGCTAAGACACTGCTCATCACATCTAAGTGCCTGCAGGTGGGCAAGGAGGGAAAAACTGAGGAGGAAAGAAAGGGGAGTGAAGACCTGCGCAGTGCCTGTGGATCCCTACTTGGAACTCTGCGACTCGAAGAGAAAGAAGAAAGAAGGCAGTGGGCGATGATTTTGGACCTTACGTGGTCCCAGGAAAGAGGCAAAAAAAAAGCTCAGAGGCCAGGGCTCTGAGATGCTGAACCCAGACTATATTTTGGCCCAGGAGGTACAGGCACCAGGGCCCCTACACACTGTGGCTCGAATTCACTCTAGTTCTGAGAGGAGGAAAAACAACTGGAGCAATGATGAGCTGCAGCTCGACCTGTGTCTGTCTGGGAAAAGGATGGAGAGAAAAGACTACAGGTGCATATCTCTGCCCACAAGCAGTCCTGTTTGTGGGACCAGCTTACAAGACAGCTGATTCCTAAATTCTAGGCAGAGACCTCGGAGCAAACCAAAAACAGAAAGGTGCAAACCCTAAACTGCCCACGCTATCTGCAGAGCCAGGTGAAAAACAAAGGCATGAACCCTGGTTGCCTTCCACACCTCTGCACCCTCACCTTGTAGTATTAGCAGCAAGCCCCAAAGAAACTGCAGCAGTGAATGTCAGGTTAAGGAGCAGAATATCTATCAACAGAGAAGCTTCCATAATGAGAAAACAAAGAAATACAGCTAAAAATAAATTTGAACAACAGATAATCACAGTAAAAAAGATGGAGACAACTTCTTAGAGACAGAGCTCAAAATAAGATTATAAACATGATCAAGGAAGTCCTGAGGCAAGAGTGGTGAAACCCTGTGAGATCATGGGCATGTTGAACTGAGCACCAATATGTTAGGGCACCATTGGAGCACCACACCTGTGATAGGTTAGAGACTGAACAAAGCATCTGAACTGTACCAGGTGAGAATAGGGCCCACAGCTGCAGTGAAAAAAAGTGAAAGTTGGCTTCCTCGGACATGTAGAAACGCAAAAATGCCTAAATGCTGAAACACAGTCCTGGGTAAAATGTGGGCTCAAGAGAAAGGAGAAAGGCTTACCTAGCAGCGAGTACTTGGCCCTGAACAACATGATCACAGCCTATTCCGGTTTGCACTACATCCCCGCCCCGAATCGAGGTCTCCCTGAAAAACAGATGAGTATGGCAGTGGACTCAGCAATGAGTGGAGCTAGAACAGGAAACAAAGGAGCTGCACTGCCCCCAAACTCAAGCAAACACTTGAGACTTTGATTTGGACTGCTTCCCCTAACTCTCACCCAAAGGTTACCATTCCCCACCAGCACCAGCTAATGTCTGCTCCACAGCCAGCTAGAATCACGAGAAAATGATGACACTATAGCAATACCAAATGAAAAGTGAAAGAAAGACTTTTCTATATCTGCCATAGGAAAAGTCCTAATACCCAGAAAAAGACACATCAAATATAACAAGTACCTTAGGATTCAAAGCAGCTCAGAAAGAAAATGAAACATCTCCAGAAAAGGAACTTACAGATCTGGAAATATATGATCTAAGTGACAAAGGCTGCAGTTCTTAAAACACTCAATATTGGCAGAGTGCTCTGACTCTGATAAAAGATCTCAGAAAGGAAATATGTGAACAAAAAGAGCATTTTAATAAAGAAATTGAAAATGTAAAAAAAGAATCAAATACAAATTGGAAAGAAAAACAATGCAGTAAAAAAACTGAGAAATGAACTCATTACCCTAGTAAACAGGGCCAAAGAGATACAGGAGAAAATTAGTGATAATCAAGACTGGAACATGGAAGCAACACAGAAGAAAGTTCAAAATCAAAAGAACTGAAAGAACTCTACAAGAACTATCTGACTCCATTACAAAGAACAATATTGGAATAACAGGAATAGCAGAGGAGGCAGAACAAAACTCAACAGAGAGCATACTCAAACAAATAGTGGATGAGAACTTCCCATACCTATGGAAAAATCTGGAACCCCAAATCCAAGAAGAAAATAGGTCCCCTAGCTACCTGGAACCCAGAAGATCTCCTCCAAGGCCCATTATACTGAAAATGTCAAAAATCAAACACAAAGAGACTATTCTCAAGACATCCAGGGGGGAAAAATCCTATAACCTTTAAAGGAAAGCCCATCGGGCTATCATCAGTCTTAGCAGCATAAACTCTACAGATCAGAAGAAAGTGAAGTCAAATATTCAAAATGTTAAAATAGATACTTCCAGCCAAGAATAAATTATCCAGCAAAATTCTTCTTTACATATGAAGAAGGAATAAGGACCATCCCAGAAATACAAAAGCTGAGGGAATTCTCGTGCATGAGGCCAGCATTTCATTAAATACTGACGGAAGCTCTTCAACCTGGAACAAAAAATCAAAATAAATAAGAAAGAGTTGGAACAACAAAACAGAAATATAAAAAAAAGGGAAGAAGTAATGGCCATAGGAAATTCTCATATATCAATCATCACCCAAAATATAAATCGACTGAACTCACCAATGAAAAGGCACAGAGTAGAAGACAGGATTAAAAAATGAAAACCATTCATATGCTGTCTCCAAGAGACACATGTCAGCCATAAAGACATACAGACTCAGAATGAAAGGATGGAAGGCAATACTTCAAGAAAATGGCATCCAGAGAAAAGGAGGCGTTGACATATTGATATCTAACAAAACACATTTCATAAAAAGACAACAAGATGGATATTTCATAGTGATAAAAAATAACAATAAAACAACAAAAAGACATGACACTCATAAATATGTATACCCCCAATCAGGAAGCACCAAGATTTACAAAGGAACTAGTAACAGTTCTGAAGAAACAAACTGACAAAAACACAATTATAGCAGGGGACCTAAACACCCCCCTTAACAGCTATGGACAGATCATCCAAACAGAAAAAATAAATGAGGAAATATCAGCTTTAAATGCTACATTAAAGCAACTGGACATAATTGACATTAACAGGACACTTCATCTGACAACGAAAGTTTATATCTTCTTTTCTACTGCACACGGAACATTCTCAAGGACAGACCATATATGCTGAGACACAAAATTAGCCTCAGCAAATTCAACAAAATTGAAATTATAGCAGGTGTATTCTCAGACCACAAAGCTTTGGAATGAGAAAACAACTACAAAAAGGAAGCAGAAAAAAAATCACACATACATCTTATTAGAAAATAAACAACATCTTATTAGAAAATGACTCGATCAACGAAGAAATAAAGGAAGAAACTAAAAAATACATAGAAACTAATGACAATAAAAATGCAACATATCAAAATTAATGGGATGCAGTGAAAGCAGTAATAAGAGAAAAATTTATATCATTACAGGCCTATATTAAGTAATAAGAAAAATCTCAAGGAAACATTCTAACATCCCACCTTAAAGAACTAGAAAAAGAAGCATTAGGAAAAAAAGAAATAGAAGAACACAAAAAACCCAAAGTCAGCAGAAGGAAATAAATAATACAAATTAGACTAGAGCTAAATGAACTTTAAGAACAGAAAGACAATAGGAAAAATTAAAGCAACAAAGAGCTGGTTCTTTGAAAAACATCAATAAAATTGACAAACACTTGGCTAAGCGAAACCAAAGAAGGTAAAGATACAAATCTCCAAAATTAGAAATGAAAGGGGAGAAATTACTACTGATACCACAGAAATACAAAAGAATAAGGAAAAAAATACTATGAGGAACTTTAAGCCACCAAATTTAACAACCTGGAAGAAATGGACAAGTTTCTAGAAACATATAGTCTACCTACATTGAAACAAGAACTGGATAATCTAAATAGACCAATTGTAAAGAAATTAAAACAATCACCAGAAACCTGCCCAAGGCAAAAGTCCCAGACTAGGTAGTCTCACGAACCAATTTTACCAAGCATTCAAAGAAGAATTAACACCTATCCTCCTCAGACTCTTCTAAAAAATTGAAGAGAAAGCAGTATTTTCTAACTCATTCCATGAGGCCAATAGTACTCTTAATACCAAAGCCTGGTAAAGACAATACAAAAAAAGAAAACAATAGACCAATTATCTCTGATGAACACAGTTGCAAAAATTCTAAACAAAATATCAGCAAATAGAATACAACAATGCATCAAAAAGTTTATATATCATGATCAAGTGCAATTCATCCCAGGAGTACAAGGATGTGAACATAAACAAAATAAAAGTCAAAGACCATATGATGATATCAACTGATGCAGAAAAAGCATTCAACAAGATACAACATCCACTTATGATCAAAACACTGAAAGAAATGGGTATAGAAGAAAAGTATCTCACATAATAAAGGCCATATATGACAAACCCTCAGCTAATATCATACAGAATGGGGAAAAGCTGAAGCCTATTCCTCTAAAATCAGGAACAAGACAGGGATGCCCCCTGTCATCACTGCTATTCAATACAGTACTGGAAGTTCTAGCCAGAGCAATCAGGCAAGAGAAAGGAATAAAAGGTAACCAAATTGGGACAGAAGAGGTCAAACTGTCAGTATATGCAGATGACATGATCGTTTATATAGAAAATTCCAAAGACTCCACCAGGAAATTACTAGAAACAATAAACAAATACAGTAATGATACAAAATCAACAGCATTCCAATATACAAATAATGAATCTTCAGGAAAAGAAATGAGAGATTCAATTCCTTTTGCTATTGCAACAAAAAGAATGAAATACCGGAGAACTAACTAAGAATGTGACGGACTTATACATGGAAAACTAGAAGGCACTTTTGAAAGAAAATGAAGAGGACACAAAGAAATGGAAAGATACCCCGTGTCCATGGATAGGAAGACTTAACATTGTTAAAATGGCGTTATTACGCAAAGTAATTTACAGATTTAATGCAATTCCCATCAAAATCCCATAAACAAACTTGTACGTAATAGATTTAAAAAAATGATCAGATTTATATGGAACCATAAATGACCTTGAATTGTCAAAGCAATACTATAAAAAAGAATAAGGCTGGTGGTATTACACTCCCCAACTTCAATTTATACTACAAAGCATCAATAATCAAAACAACTTGGTATTGGCAGAAAAACAGACACACAGACCCGTGGATCAAAACTGAAAACCAAGAAATAAATCCACAAATTTATGGATAAGTAATTTTTGATATAGGAGCAAAAAATATGCAATGGGGAAAAAACAGTCTCTTTTCAGTAGATGGTGCTGGGAAAGCTGGAAAAAATATGCAAAAGAATGAACCTGAGCTGTGAACTCTCACCATATACTAAAATTAACTCAAAAAGGATTAAAGACCTTCATGTAAAGACCTGAAACAATAAAATGTATAGAAGAAAACATAGGTACTAAACCTACAAACTTAAGGCTCAAGGGAAGACTTCATGAACCTGACTTCAAAGGCAAGGAAAGTAAAAGCAAAAATTAAAAAATGAGACTATATCAAACTAAAAAGCTTCTGCACAGCAAAAGAAAACACTGACAAAGCAAAAATACAGCCAACTGAATGGGAGAAAATATTTGTAAACAATGCATTTGATAAGGGTCTAATATCTAAAATAATGTAAAGAAGTAATCTGACTTAACAACAACAATAAACCCAATTAAAACCTGGGCAGAGGACCTAAACGTATACTTTTCCTATGAAGAAATACAAATGGCCAACAGATATATGAAAAATACTCAACTCCATTAGCTATTGGAAAAATGCAAATCAAAACCACAATGAGATACAACCTCACAGTTGTAGAATGGCTATTATCATCAAGAAATACAAGTGTTGAACAGGCTGTGGAGAAAAAGGAACCCTCGCACACTCATGAAAAATGCAAATTGGTAAAACCACTATAGAGGACAGTGTGGACATTCCTCAGAAAATGGAGTCACCATACCACCCAGCAATCCCCCTTCTGGGTATCTATCACCAAAATTTGAAAACCTTAGTCCACAAACGCTTATGTACCCCAATGTTCATTGCAGCACTGTTCATGGTGGCCAAGACATGGAGACAACCTAAGTGCTCTTCAAAGATGACTGGATAAAGAAGCTATTTTATATATGTGTGTGTGTGTGTGTATGTGTATATATGTATGTGTGTGTATATATACATAATATATATATATTATACATATATACACAATACAATATTACTCAGCTATAAGAAAAGATAAAATACTGCCATTTGCAACAAAGTGGATGGACCTTGAGATCATCACGCTAAGCAAAGTAAGACAGAAAAAAAAACATGAACCACATGACTTTCCTCATATATGGAATATAAAACTGAAAGTAACAAAGAAACCAAAACTCAGGGGTGTAGTCAATAGTTTACTGGTTATCTAAGGGCAAGGGGGTACGGGAGTGGAGGGAGAGGGGGGAGGGGAATTAAATATATGGTGATGGAAAGAGAGCTTACTGTGGGTGGCAAACACATAATGCGACACACAGACGATGCACTGTAGAACTGTACACCTGGAACCTATGTAATTTTTGCTAACAAATGTCACCCTAATACGCTTAACAATTAAAAAAAAAGAATGAACAAGGAAATTAGTGAAAATTTCAACAGAGATAGTAAACTTAAAAAAAAGACAGGGAGACCATTAAAAATTACCAGGCAAACATAAAGATTAAAGTAAAGGAAATGAAAAATAAAAGGAATCTGCAGACTAGATGAAGCAAAGCCACAAATTAGTGACTTGGAAGAGCAGGTAGCAAAACAGCAAATCAGAAAAACAAAAAGTAAAAAAGAATCCAAAAAAATGAGAATAGTTTAATATTCTCCTGGAATATCATCAAATGTAACAACATTTGCATCTTGGGAATAATAGAAGAGAAAAAGAAAGAGCAAGAGATGGAGAACTTATTTGAAGAAATGATGATTAAAAATTTCCCTAACCTGGTGAAAGAAATGGTCATATTAGCCCAGGAAGCACAGAGTCCCAAACAAGATCAACCAAAATAGCCCCACAGCAAGACACATTATCATTAAAAGAGCAAAAGTTAAAGACAAAGAGAAAAATTTTAAAGCAGCAAGACTAAGGCAAGTAGTAACTTATAAGGGATCAACCACAGGACTCTCAGCTGATTTCTCACCAGAAACATTGAAGGCCAGAAGCAACTGGCAGAAATACTCAACGTGATGAAAACCAAGGATCTACGACCAAGATTAATGTTTCCAGCAAAGTTATCATTCAAACTTGAAGGACAGATAAAGAGCTTCCCAGATAATAAAAAGCTAAAAAGTTCATCACCAACAAACCATTACTAAAAGGAATATTAGAGCAGCTTCTTTAAGATGGAGGTAGGGAGAGCCAAAATTATGAACAATAAAATGGCAACAGCTATATATCTATCAACAGTTACTTTCAGGTTATACGCATTAAAAGCTCCAATCAAAAGACATGGAGAGTATTGCACTGAATGGAAGGTCAAACAAAAGACAGATGTAAATTTTCATAGCTTATAGATGAAATCCAAAATAGAAAATAAACAAGAGGAACAGGACCAAATTAAAAAATACAGACAACAATCAGTTGTTGCCAGATGGGAGGAGGGTTTGGGGAATGGGTAAAGTAAGAGGAAAGGATCGGTAAATTTAGTTTGGTTTTCAATAGTCATGGGGATGTAAAGTGGAACATGGGAATAGAGTCAATAAAGTTGTAATAATTTTGTGTGGTGACAGATGGGTATGAGATTTTGGGGGGTAATGGGAGGAGAGCTGGAGGGGAGGGTGAAAAAAGGAAGAAATCAAAAGTACAAATTCATAATCACCAAATAGTCACAGAAAGGTACAGTGTAGCATAGGGCATATAATCAAGAACAATGTAGTAACTAGGTATGGTGTCAGAGAAGAACCAGCTGTATATGAATAAAGATTTTCTACGTTATATAAATGTCTCCTCACTATACTGTACACCTGAAACCAACATAATATTGTATGTCGAATGTAACTGAAAAATAAAAATAAAAGAAAGAATAAAGCTCAGGTATGTCCAACCTGTGACTCAGGATGGCTTTGATTGTGGCCCAACACAAATTCTTCAAACATTGTAAGATTTTCTTTGCGAACCCTTTTTAGTTCATAAGCAATCTTTAGTGTTAGTATATTTTATGTGTGGCCCAAACAATTCTTCTTCCAATGTGGCTCAGACAGGCCAAAAGGTTGGACAACGTTGATCTAGCTCTTCCTGTGTAAAGCAGCAATTCAAGCCCATTGTACTGTGCTATATTTGAATAATCTGTCTATAAATTCCAATTTGGCATGTATCAAATGCACTTTTCAATATTGAGCTACTAGTACACTGAGGACAACAAATAGGCTTAAGATTTGCAGAATTGATGTTTTGGAGGAAAAGGGTGCAGGTAGAAAGAGTTAACAGCAGTGTTGCTTAAAACAATAAAACTCCTAAACTACCTAAATGTCCATAAGAAGTAATGAGTTGAAACCAGTAAAACAAAAGTGTACCAATTTAATAGGAATATTATATAACCATAAATAACAAATGTTTATATTAAATGAAAAAGCACAATGTAAAAATAAATGTATATCATGAATATTAATAACGCTATGAATGTACATTAGGTAAACGTATCAGAAATAAAAACAGTTAATGTGTTAGCAATGAAGAAATAAAATGGGAGAACTGGTCATTGCTTGTTTTTTTTTTTTTTTTTTTGGTAACAGGACCCAGGAATGACCTAAATTTTTCCACACTTAGAAAATAAAATAAATAATGACAAAATAAAACAAACACTAAAAATAAGTGCAAAGTAAATAAGTCTTAAAGTGCCTGGTGGTGAGACTTTTTAATAGCAAGAAAGGCAACCATGTGTACCTGGAATGTGGTCATTTTTTTCTTCTCACTTCTGCAGATGTACAGATTCCTGAGATATGGAGACACCTGGCAGGCAGAACTGTGCCTGGTAGTTTCTGGAAAGACAGAAAAAGGACATGAAAGGGTGACCATAAATGCTGCTCACCTCCATGAATGCTTAATGTGGAATTAGCCAAGGAGTCCCTTCCTTGGGGTGGCAACCGCTGTACACAGCTTGAAGAGCAGATCATGGCATGGGTACCCGATTCCCACACAACACATACACTGGCACCCTCCATTGTTGTCTTTGGGCTTCCAAGTCTACAAAATTCAGATTCTGATATGATCAAAACTGAGACAATATAATGTACTGAGCAGAGTCATCCTCCAGGAAAATGATATTTGGGTTCAAATCCTGGTACAGCTTCTCACTTAGCTGCTCATTTTTAATTTAAAAAAAAGTTTTATTGGTCATCTTGGGCAAATTTACTTCAATTTTGTCATCTGTACAACTGAGAGAGTACTAATTCCAACTCACTGACAACTGAGAACTGGACAGAACCTTGAATACTATCAGGGTTTCTCATTTTTGTAGCTACAGTAAAAAAAGATGATATTCTGTAAAGTGAAATTGCTCTTGTAAAAGTAAGTTCTACCAAAATACATTCATTGAACGAAAGACTTTTAGAAGCAAAAGGAAGAGGGAACAAGAAAGTCATTCTAGGCCAAAAACAGCTTGATTATTGCCAGGTCACTTTCCTTTAAGGGATGGCAGGGGTCTATTCGGTAGATTTCCTAACTAGTGCTGATCTGGCAATTCCTGATTCACTGGTTTAAAACTCCTTTTCTGGGAGAGTTAAAACTGTCATGAAGTCTCCATTGGTGAAATGGGACTTAGCATGAGTGACTCCATTCAGGGCCTATTGTCTCGTTTTTAATCTCTGTCCTGAGAAATCAGTTATTCTTCCCTTTTTACCCTCTTCCTTCACCTTTGCAATCTGAAATGTTTAGGGGAGTAAATCTAGCCTCTAACAAAGATTAAAGAGAAGTGCCAAGGACACTGCAGCTGGAGCTCTTAACTCAGACGATTCCCCGCTGTCAGGAAACTGAGCACACCCTCAAAACTAAACAATCGAAGTCACCGTTCCCAAATGCTAGGAGTTGTCTTTACATTTTTTTGTACTTTACCGTTTAAGTCTCAAACCACTGAAGTAGGAAGGTAGTAATGTAATCTGAATTTTACAGAAAAGGGAGAAGTTTAGGTCACTCGCTGCGGGAAAAGGCAGAGCGGGAAGATGGTGTGCAGCTCAGGGAGGCGGAAAGCGCTGGAGACCCCTCCAAACAGGCGATGCACCACCAACCGCCCCTAATGCAAGAGGCTTTGCCCAGGGCAATGCCGCCCGCCGCCCAAGCCTGAAACTACGGCTCTCTAACGCTACCTCTTTCTCTCAATTCAATGGCCCGGTCGCACCAGAACTCAAGAAAGTTCAGAACGGTGGCAAGAAGCCGAAACAACTCACCACAAAGAGGGGCAACACAGCGGCAAACCGGGAACTTAGAACGGAAGTGCTACGGTGGAATACATCTCCCAGAATGCCCTGCCCCGGCATCTTCGGGATCTGTGGACTACATTTCCCAGAAAGCGAGGGAGCACCGTCCAATTCTCACCCTCTTTAGCAGAAGTGTTTGAGACTGCTGGATTATGTTGGACCATAATTCCCACATCAGCTGTGGGGGCACAGTTTACAGTGTCGTGGTGTTACCCTTTCCTGGATTCGGGAGTGGCAAATTTTCTATAGGCGTGACTTCCCGAAGTCTAAAAGTCTTCAATTATTACAGTATTGTTTGAAGAGTAAACAGTGAGTCAGGAGATTAATGTTTAGTACAATCTAATTGTATGAAATTAAAGCGGAATGTGAAGAATGAGAGAGAGAGAGGTTTAGGATTGGCAAGGATGTGCAAATAAAGTACATTCTCTTGGGATGACTCTTGTATGCGTTAAACCGCTGTTCACTGCAAGTTGAAAAGTATAAATTATTAAATAATAAGGTAATCTCGATTTTCCTCAAGATGTTATTTTGGAAAATATCAGTTCATAAAAAAGTTATAAAAGATTTTCTTGCACCCGGTGTAATTTTGCCAAATGCCACAAAATCGCCCCCACTCTCAGTTTCAGACTAGACTTCACATGCCCCAAAATGAATGTATTCTTCTTGACTTAGTGGTACCAGTGATTGGTAGGATAAAGTGAAACAATCAAGAATCATATGTAAAGTTACTAAACAATTATTCATAATAAAATGCAAATAAAGTTAATATGAAATGTCACTACAACCTAATATGAAAAGTTATAATTAACAAAAATAATTATAAAATGTCAACACTCTTCATACCATTCCTAATAGTGGAAATTGGTAAAAACTGCTTTGAATTTTTTTTAAGTATCTAGTAAATCTAAAGGGATTATAACCCATAACATTTTGATATACCCATACATTCAGCAAAAGAAATTTTCCAGTAAGTTCATACCAGTTCTACTTTTAAGAGCCTAAAATGGAAAGAATTCAATGATCAGCTATAATAGAATGAATTATTGATAAATTCACACATTGTAAAAATATTCACCAGTGAGAGTGAATAAAGTTCATCTAGTCTCCAAATTTTATTTCATAAACATAATGTTCAGGAAATGAAGTCTGACACAAAAATAGTAAATATTGTATGACTCCAATGTGTAAAATACAAAAAAAGGCTCAGCAAATCTTTCATGCTAAAAGTAGTGCATGCCATAGTAAAAGGATTGTAACTAGAATGAGGCATCAGAGGTGCTTGTGAAGTGTTTGATTTGTCCTGGTCATCAACCAAAACATAAACTGCATATAACATACAAGAATTTAATGTACAAAAATATTAATAAGGGAAAGGCAGGAAGCCAGGGGAGTGTATAAGAATCATATGAGAAAGATGCTACTATAATCCAGACTAAAGGAGAGAGGGAAGGAATATTTGATGGACTGATCACTTAACCATTCAAGTTATTAAATAATCACAAAAGCCATCGGGGGCTCTTGGAGAAAATGTTTTTGTAAAGAGCAATTCTGGTCTCCAGAAATAGGCCTGCTGAGGACCCACCCCTATTGCATTAGCTGGAGGATCCAATAGGAGAATGGGCTCTGAGGAATGTGATTTTAGAGCAAAATAGTTGGGAGTTTTGTTCAATTCTGCTGCTCATAACTGAATATTTGTACAGCAGAAGGCTGTCTCTCAATTCAAGTTTATCTGTTGTTTCTGCATGATTACATTCAAGGTTGTATATTTTCAGCAGGAACAATACAGAAATGATGTGTCCTTCTCACTAATCATATCTGAAAGCCTAAATTGTTGGTTTGTTATATTGTTTGTAATGTTAGGTTTGATCTCTTAGCTAATATAATGATCATCAAATTTCTCCACAATAAACTTACTATACATGCCTTTGTAATTAATAATTTGTAGAGTGATATTGGGACTGTATAATATTCTATTCCTCCTTAAACTTTAAGCTAATATTTGTAGCATTCCTTGATGGTCCTTGTCTGGACTCGTACTTATTATGATGACTGCCCAGTGTTGATTTCTAATTCCACCATTTTACATTTATGGATTAACTTTTTACTATAAGTAAGCATTTATATTCTTTTCTTCCTTCTTTTTTCTTCCATTATTTTTGCCTTCCTTCACACTTTTCTTCATATTACATTCCATTATAAACATTATTTTGATGTTCGGATTCTTCAATTTGCTCTTCTCTTCAGTGTGATTATGTTATTCATTGAAATATAGTTGTGTTCATTTGCTTTTGCTTTAGAGTTTTCTGTTTTTGTTTTTCTTTCTTTCTCTTTATACTTTTTTTCAGCTTGTGAGACATTAATATGCATCTAATATTCAGAACTCTATAAAGGGAATGATCAAAAAAGTATACTGTGTGCATTTTAAACCCTGTAGATATTGGAACAGGGCAACCTGGAGGTGGATAATGCAGAATTGAAAGCAGTTGGGAAAGATTGTGTTCATATCCATCTTTGCCCTATATAGCTTTCTGGACTCAGGCAACTCACTCAAACTTTTGAAGACTCACTTGTAATATGAAAATAAGGAGATAAATAGTGTTACATGAGAGGAATGAAGGTTAACTGAATGTGGAACACAGGCCAATGCTGGGAAACTAATGACAAGATAAATATTTATTTACAAAATTAATAACAAATAAATATTTTGCAATCAAATTGCAACAGATTATACACATACATGTTAAAGATTATTAATCTATTACTTTTTTTCATTGCTTTTAAATGGTGAGCCAAATATAATTCGTTGAATAATAAATTTGTCCTACCATCTTTGTAAATTGTCAAAGTAAAACTGTGGATGAATCTTAATCAATAATTTGCATTTAACAGATTAAGTAATGATTTGACATATGTTTTCAAGTGGTGTTTATTGGCATTATTTATTTGATACATCTTGTTGATGTGGGGAGTGACAAATTGAAATAATGCATATCTATTTTATACAATACACACAGAATGGTGAGAAATTAGAACTAGCTGCTTTTTAATATTGCTCTAATACCAACAATCTCATTTGCTCCATTTGATCATAAGTGGTGAAAACTTATTGATGAGTTGTTAACTCTGTCAGTTTCCTTTGAGAACCATGAGGAAATGATTAGAGGCCAGTAATTAGAGGTCCTCAACTATGGTTGAAATATTGGGCCCAGTTGGCCAATGGTACTGAAATAGGGAAACCTTGGTGTATATGAAGTATTCTCAATTAGAATGATATTTCCCACTAGGCTGGGTTTGTGTATTATAGAATGAAATGAAAAAACTACGTTTTGAACATAAAGTACAGCTATAGGTACAATACATAAACAGATATACAGTTAATCTATGCTATTAACATTTCAAAGGGTAGGAGGTTAGGATCAAAGAAAGTCAAAAAAGCCTCTTTATAGAGATTAAGAAAAAGTTAAATATTGGCATCAATATTGGTAAAAACTTGTCACTAGAAAGCACTGTCTCGGTAGCCAATGTTATTCTAAGTGCTTACATATTCTTTATTTAACTCTGGGAAAATAAAAGGTAAATTCCATCTATATGTACAAATGAAAAATAATTAAATAGGCATAGAGAAGTAAAGCTTTTACATAGTGTTGCATGGCTAGTAAGAGCTAAGATTTTAAGAAATTCTGTCTGAAGAGTCCATGTTTTCTACATCTACATGATACTGCCTACAATAATCTGTATGCTCTATTTGATCACAGATTTTCAAACATATTGATGGTCTCTGAAATTTATCAGTCTCCTTCTGAGAAGCATGAGTAAGCACTAAAGATTAAATGTGAATAGAAGCTAAGAAGGGCTCCCTCATCAGTAATTCAAAATGAATGAGACACTCACTAAGTAACTGCGATTTTACTGTGAGGTGCTATAACCATAGGGTCCTCAAATGGCTTTGAATCTTACCTCTTTCAGATTTTGTCACCATCGGCCAAAGCTTTTCACAATACTCCAACTGGCTTTTCATATACTGTTTGAAAGGTTGATCCCCTAAGCATTGTAATCATTGTAAAGTTTGGGTGATTGTGTGAGAGATGAAAATCATCTGTTGTTTTAATGACCAGTAACATTATTCTCCCACTTTTTCTTTAGCAAAAGAATTACCAAGGCTTAGCCAAATCAACACATGGCCACCTCACTAACATCTTCACTCCTCAGCTTTATTTACAAGAAATTGTGGTCAAATAATTAAGTTCTGACCAGTGCAACCAAGAGAATCATGAAGAAAGGGAAGGACTAGAAAATCTCAACAACAACAACAAAAAAACTCAACCAACTGATGAAAAGGAGATTGAATCAGTAGTCAAAAATATCCTGAGAAAGAAGAGCCCAAGACCGATGGCTTTATTGATGAATTCTACCAAACATTTAAAGAAGTATTAATCCAGCACTTCAGAAACTCTTTCAAAACATTGAAAAGGACATTTGTTGTTTTTTAAAAATTGTTGTTAAATTAGTTGGGATGATGTTGGTTAGTAAAAATTATATAGGTTCCAGGTGTACAATTTTACAATTTATCATTTAAGTGTTATTTTATGTGTGCATCACCAGTGTCAGTTCTCTTTCCATCACCATATATTTGAGACCCCATTCCTTCTTTACCACCCCTACCCTTCATACCCTCAGATAACAACTAACCACTAAACTATTAATTAAGTCCATAAGTGTTCATTTTTTTGTTGCTTTCAGCTTTGCGTTCCATAAATGAGTGACATCATATTTCTTATTTTTTTCCATGTGGCTTATTTCACTTTGCATGATTGCCTTAAGGTCCTTCCATGTTGTCATAAATGGCTCCATTTTATCTGTCCTTATTGCTGAGTAATATTCCATTTAATATATGTACTACAGTTTCTTTAGCCAGTCATCTATCAAAGGACACTTTGGTTGTTTCCATGATGTGGCTACTGTGAGTTGTGCTATGATGAACATGAGGGTGCATATATCTTTGTAGACTAAGGTCTTCATCATTATGGGGGTAGATACCCAGAAGTGGGATTGCCGGGTTATATGGTAACTCTATTCTTAATTTTTTGAGGGTCCTCCATACTGTCCTCCATAGTGGTTGTACCAATTTGCATTCCCACCAGCAGTGTATGAGGGTTCCTTTTTCTCCACATCCTCTCCAACCCTTGTAATTCCTTGTCTTGTTGATTATAGCTATTCTAATAGATGTGATGTGGCATCTCACTGTGGTTTAGATTTGCATTTTTCTAATAGCTAATGAGGTTGAGCATTTTTTCATTTGTATGTCTTCCTGGGAGAATTATCGGTTCAAGTTCTCTGTCCATTTTTTAATTGGATTGTTTGTTTTTTTATTGTTGAGTTGTACAAATTCTTTATATATTTTAGATATAAACTTTTTATTAGAAGCATTGTTTGCAAATATTATCTCCCATTCAGTTGACTATCTCTTTGCTTTGTTGATGGTTTCTCTTACTGTGCAGAAGCTTTTTAGTTTGATATAATCTCATTTATTTAAATTTGCTTTTACTTCCCTGGCCTTTGAGGTTAGTTTCATAAAGTCCTCCCTAAACCCAAGGTCTATAAGTTTATTTCCAATGTTTTCTTGTATATAGTATATTGTTTTGGGTCTTATGTGGAGGTTTTTAATCCATTTTGAGTTAATTTTGGTTTAGAGTCCCAGTTCACCATCCAGATTCATTCTTTTGCATGTGGTTTTCCCATTTTCCCAGCACCATTTACTGAAGAGGTTTCTTTTCCCCATTGTATATTTTTAGCTCCTTCATCAAATATTATCTGTCCATATGTGGCTTTATTTCTGGGTTTTAGATTCTGTTCTATTGGTCTGTGTGTCTGTTTTTCTGCTGGTACCAAGCTGTCTTGATTATTGATGCTTTGTAGTATAGATTGAAATGGGGAGTGTAATGCCTCCAGCCTTATTCTTTTTATGTAGAATTGCTTTGGTGATTTGCAATCTTTTTTGGTTTCATTCAAATCTGATGATTTTAAAAAATCTATTTGCTGAAAGAATGTCCATGGGATTTTGATGGGAATTGCATTAAATCTGTGTATTGCTTTATGTAATGTAATCATTGAATTATGTTGATTTTTCCAATCCATGAACATAGAATATCTTTCCATTTCTTTGTGTCCTGAAGAGGACATTTTAAACTCATTTAATGAGGCTGGCATTACCCACATACCAGAAAGAGACAAGGACACTACAAGAAAAGACAAATGCAGGCCAATATGTCTGATGAATACACATGCAAAAATCCTCAATAAAAATTTAGCAAACCAAAATACAAAGCACTTTAAAATTACCATACACCATGATCAAGTGGAATTTATCCTTGTGGTGTGATGATGGTTCAACAAATTTAAGTCAATAAATATGATAAGCCACATTAACATGATGACATAAAACATAATGTAATTGTCTTAGTACAGACAGAATAAGCATTTGACAAAATCCAACATACTTTTATGATGAAAAATCAAAGCAAATTCAGTATAAAAGGAATGTAGATCATAATCACAAAAACCATATAATGGCAAGTCCAAAACTACCATCATGCTGAACAGTGAAAAAGCTCTTAAGTATTTTCTCTAAGATCAAGAATAAGACAAAGATGCCCACTGTCACCACTTCTATTCGGCTGTACTGGAAGACCTAATCATGGCAAATAGTCAAGAAAAAGAAATAAAAGAAATCCAAATAAAAAAGGAAGAAGTAAATTTGTCTCTGTGTACAGATGATATGATCTTATATAGAGAAAACCAAAATTTTTAGAAATAATAAATAAATTAACTTGTTTAGGAGGCAGAAGACTTGTACATTAAAAACTATAAGATATTAATAAAATAAATAGAAGATGACACAAAAAATTGGAATGATATCCCTGTTCACAGATCAGTGGAATTAATATTGTTAAAATGTTCATTCTAATTAAAATCACGTACAGATGAACAGTAATTCATATTGAAATTCCAATGGCATTTTTACATAAATAGAAAAAGAATTTTAAAGTTTACATGGAACCAAAAAGACCCCAAATATCCAAAACAATCTTGAGACATGAGAGGAAAGCCGCAGGCATCACACTTTTTTATTTCAAATGATGTCACAAAGCTATAGTAATCAAAATGATATGGCACTGGCATAAAAACAGATACTTAGACCAATGAAATAGAATAGAATATCCAGAAATAAACGCATGCATATATGATCAACTAATCTTTAACAAGGGCACCAAGAAAATGTTTTGGGGGAGAAAAAAGTCTTGTCAAGAAATGCTGCTGAGACTTACAAAATGGTAACCAGAGAAGGGATCCCTGAAAGCATTCCAAGAAAATACAATTGAACAATCAGGATCTAGAAGAAGAACCTCTGAGTAACAGTATTAGCTGTGAGATCCACCCATTGCAAGAAAACAACTAAAGGTCAGAAATGGAGGTGGTGAACAGCCAAGAAGGATGGAAGCAGAACAGAGCAGAGACATCCACGTGTGGATCATGACCCAACTGGGGCTGACTGAAAGAACTAGGAGGGAGCCAGGGGATACTAGTTGAGGAGAAATGTGATCCTGGTTTGGCAGCAGGCCAAATGGCAACAGGAGCAGGGGCTAGAGTGGCTGAAATCCTGTGAGACAATGGGTTAGTTGGATTAAAAAGCAGCCCATTAGGGCTCTAGCTGAAGGTCTGGGTCAAGGTCATAACAAAGCATCTGAACTGCCCTAGGCAAGAATAGGGCCTCACATGCAGTGTCCTGCCAATGTTCGAAGGTCAGCTCTGGGCAAGTTTGAAACTGAAAGCCACCCTCTGTGGAAACATGCAAATGTGAAAATGCAGAAATGCTGAAACATGGTCCTGGGTGAAACTCAGGACCAGAAGAGAAAACAAAGGCTGCACCATAAGCATTTGGCCCTCTATAAACCTGATTAAAGCCCACTATTGACTGGCCCTGTATAATCCATTCTCCTCCTCCCCCAGCCTCTCTGAAAAACAGATTAACATTTCAGTGGAGTCAGCAACCAAGGAACTACTGCAGAAAACAAAGCAACCGCACTGCCCCTTCCAAAGTAAAGCAGAAACCCAGCCTGGCTGCTTCCCCAAACTCTGTCCCAAAGCTTGCACTGCCCCCCTACCCCACATGCCATCTAGAATCTGCTCTTCATCCAGCTGGAATCAAGAGAGAAATATTGGAAGACACTCCAGGAACACCATCTGGGAAGAGAAAGAAAAAAAGACCTCTCTATATCTGCCACGAAAAAAGCCCTCATGCCCAGAAAAAGAAACACATGTAATACGAGTACCTAAATGTAAAGAGACTTAACTTATGAATAAAAGCACAGAGAAGCAGACTGGATTAAAAAACAAAACCCATTCATATGCTGTCACTAAGAGACACTCCTCAGCCATAAAGACAAACAGACTCAGAATAAAATGATAGAAAGCAATACTCCAAGCAAATGGCATCCAAAGAAAAGCAGGACTTCCCATATTGATACCTGGTAAAATATATGTCATTATAAAACAGAAAATAACAAGAGGCAAAAATGGCTATCTCATAGTGATAAAAGAGACAATAAAAACAACCAGAAGACATGCCACTTATTAATATATATGTCTCAATTAGGAAGCTCCAAAATTTACAAAGCAACTACTAACATATGTGAAAGGACAAACTACAAAAACACAATTACAGTAGGGGACGTAGACACACCTTTAAAAGACATGGACAGATCATCCAAACAGAAAATAAATAAGAAAATAAAAGCTTAAAGTGATACATTACAGCAATTGGTCATAATTGACACTTACAGGACACTTTATCCAACAACAAAACACTATACATTCTTTTCAGGTGCACATGGAACATTCTCAAGGATAAACCATATGCTGGGACAAAAAAATTAGCCTCAGCAAATTCAAAAAGTTTCAAATTATAGCAAGTATATTCTCAGACCACAAAGCTTTGGAATTGGAGATCAACTGCAAAAAACAAAAAGCCGGAAAAAATCACATATACACGGAGATTAAACAACATCTTATTAAAAATGACTGGATGAAAGAATAAAAGAAGAGATTAAATAATACATAGAAACTAATGACAATGAAAATACAATATATTAAAATTATTGGGATGCAGTGAAAGCAGTATTAGGTGGGAAATTTATATCATTACAGGCCTATCTTAAGAAACAAGAAAAATCATAACTAAACAATCCCATTTTAAAAGACTAGATAAGGATGAACAGAAACTAAATGAATGTCACCACAGGAAAAGAAATAATAATAATTAGAGCAGAGCTAAATGAAATTGAGATGAGAAAGACAATAGACAAAATTAATGCAGGAAAACAGACAGTTCTTTGAAAAAAATAAAATTGACAAACCCTTGACTAGGCTAACCAAAGGATAAGAGGAAATGACACAAATAACCAAAATTAGATATGAAAGGAGAGAAATTATGACTGATACTACAGAAATACAAAAGATCATAAGAAAATATTATGGAGAGCTTAATGTCATCAAATTTAAAAACCTAGAAGAAATGGACAAGTTTCTAGAAATATATAGTCTACCTAGACTGAACCAAGAACAACTGGATAATCTAAGTAGACCAATAAATAGTAAAGATATTGAAACAATCATCCAAAACCTTTTCAAAGGCAAAAGCCCCAGATGAGAAGGTCTCAACAATGAGTTTTACCAAGAATTCAAAGAAGAATTAATGCCTATTGTTCTCAATTACTTAAAAAAATTGAAGATGAGGCAATACTTCCCAACTTATTCTACGAAGACATTACCTTAATACCAAACCTTGGTAAGGAAAATACACAAAAAAGAACAATAGGCCAATATCTCTGATGAACACACATGCAAAATCCTAAACAAAATATTAGCAAATAATATACAACAATGCATCAAAAACATGGGAAAGTGGGATTCATCTCAGGACTACAAGGATGATTCAACATATGCAAAGCAATGTAACACAACACATAAAATAAAAGATAAAAACCATATCATATCAGTTGATGCAGAAAAAGCATTTGATAAGATACATCCATTTATGATCAGAACACTGTATACAATGGCTATAAAAGGAATATATCTCAACATAATAAAAGTTATATATGATAACCTCTCAGCTAATACCATATTGAATGGAGAAAAGCTAAAGCCCGTTCCCCTAAAATCAGTAACAATATAGGGACACCCCTTGTTGCCACTGCTATTCAATTTAATAGAAGTTCTAGCCAGAGGAATCCAGCAAGTGAAAAGAATAACAGGTATCCAAATTGGGGAGAAAAAGTCAAACTGTCACTATTTGCAGATCCTTTACATAGAAAATTCCAAAGATTCCACCAGGAAGCTATTAGAATCAATAAAGAAATGTAGTAAATTTACCGAATCATAAGTCAATGTACAAAAATCAATTTCATTTCTATATACAAATAATGAATCCTCAAAAGAAACGAGAGAATCAATACCTTTTGTGATTGTAACCAATAGAATAAAATACCTGGCATATAAATTAACAAAGAACATGGCAAACTTATAAACTGGAAAAAATAAGACACTATTAAAAGAAATTGAACAGGACATAAAAAAATAAAAAGATATTCTGTGTTCATGCATTGGAAGACTTAACATTGTTAAGAAGGTCATATTACTCAAAGTAATATACAATTTAATGCAAATCCCATAAAAATCCCACAACCATACTTGCACAAAATAGATAAAAAGGTATCAGATTTGTTCAGAACTACAAAATATCTTGAGTCACCAAAGCAATACTATATAAAAAGAATAAGGCTGGAGGTATCATGCTCCCCAACTTCAATTTATACTACAAAGCATCAATAATCAAAACAGCTTGGTATTGTCAGAAAAACAGACAGATCAATGAAACATAATAGAAAACCCAGAAATAAATCCATAAATATATGGATAAATAATTTTTGATAAAGGAGTGAAAAATATACAATGGGAAAATAAAGCATAATCAGTAAAATGGTGCTGGGAAAATTGAAAAAATGAATCTGAGCTCTGAACTGTCACTATATAGTAAAATTAATTCAAAATGGATTAAAGATCTCCACATGAGACCCCCCTAAATGAACTGTATAGAAGAAAATATTAATACTCAACTTATAGATCTCAGGCTGAAGGAGGACTTCATGAACCTGAGCTCAAAGGCAAGGGAAGTCAAAGCAAAAATAAATGAATAAGAATATATCAAACTAAAAAGCTTCTGCACAGCAAAAGAAACAATCAACAAAGCAAAGAGGCAACCGTCAAAATGGGAGAAAATATTTGCAGACAACACATCTGATAAGAAACTAATATCTAAAACACACAAAGAACTAGCAAGACTTAACAACAAAAAACAAAAAACCCATTTGAAAAGTGGGCAGAGGACCTTAACAGATACTTCTCTCATGAAGATATATAAATGGCCAACAGACATGAAAAAAATGCTCCACTTCATTAACTATTAGGGAAATGCAAATACAAAATGCAGTGAGATACCACCTCACACCTGTTAGAATGGCTATTACCACCAAAACAAGGAATAACAAGTGCTTGAGAGGCTGTGGAGAAAAAGGATCCCTCAAACACTGCTGGTGGGAATGCAAATTGTACAAATGCTATAGAGGACAGTTCGGATGTTCCTCAGAAATTTGGGAATGGAAACATACAATGGCTAACAGGTATATGAAAAATGATCAATGTCACTAATTATCAGGAAAATGCAAATCAAAACCACAATAAAATATCACTTTACATTCATCCAGTTGACTTCTATCTATCTATCTATTTATCTATCTATCTATCTATCTATCTATCTATGAAAGACCAGAAATGTAGGTGAGGATATGGAAAAATTAGAACACCTGCACTTGTTGATTGGATGCAAGTTGTTGCAATCACTATGGAAAACAACATGGAGATTTCTCAAAAATTAAATTAGAACTATATGATTTAGCAATCCAACTTCTGTGTATATATACAAAATACTAGAAAGTAAGGTGTCAAGGAGATATTTGAGCACCCATGTTCACAGCAGCACTATTTACACTAGTCAAGAGGTGGAAGCAACCCAAATGTTCACGGACAGATTGATAAAATATGGCATATACATACAGTGGAATATTTTTCAGCTTAAAAAAAGACAACTTATAATATTCTACAATATGAATGAGGCTTGAGGGCATTCTGCTAAATGAAATAAGACAATCTCAAAAAATTAATATGATTCCACTTATATGAAGTGTCTAAGGTAATCAAATTCATAGACATACAAAGTATAATGCTGGTTCATAGGGAATGGGGAGAAGGGGAAATGGCAAGTTACTACCTTATGGGCATGAAGTTAAGCAATATAGATAAGTTTCTGCTATACAACATAGTATCTATAGTCAACAATGATGTATTGTATACTTAATTTGTTAAAAAGTAATATCACATGTTAAAGGTTGTAATAAAAATACAAAATAAAAATTAAAAAGTTAGATTTAGCTTTAAAATTGTATTCACTGAATAATTTTAATGTGTTATATATTATACATATATAAAATGTATTAAATAAAGTGAAAATTAGCAATTTATATAACTACAAAATAATAACAATGCAATCAACTTTCAAAAGTCATTCAAAATTATTTTTCCAAGTAAAATTATAATAATTAAAATGTAAAGAAAAACAAGAAGGAATGATAGGAACAAAATTAGAGAGGGACAGAAAAAAATAATGAAATAGTTAAATCTAACGTACGTAATTATATTAAATGTAAATGGTTCAAATATACAAAATAAAATGTTTAGTTAAAGTGGACAAAAGAATCAATTCTCTTTGTTGTCCACAAGAAATTCACTAAATATTAAGACTAAGATAATTAAAATTTTGAAAGATGGAAAATGATATGCATGCAGGATTGATCATAATTAAATAGGTATGACTATATTAATATTAAAATCAATAAGAGACAATGTAGACTTCAACATAAGGAATATGACTAGGAACATTATCTAATGATAAAGATACTACACATAGTCTTAGACAAAAGGCTGAGAAGTAATATAATGATAAAGATTAGAAGGTCATTTCATCAAGAATCAGAAATATTTATCACATAACAACAGAATTTCAAAGTACTCAAAGGAAAACTGACAGAACTGAAGGGAAATAAATAAATCCACAATTACATCTGGTATCTTAAACTCTCCTCTCTCACCAATTGATAAAGCAACTTGATTAAAATTTAGGAAGGCTACAGAAGATCTTCACAACATTATCAACAAACTTGACCTAATTGAGCTGATATTTATAGACTACCCCCAAATAGCAGGATATATATTCTTTCCAAATACCCATAGAATATTCACCAAGAGAGACCAAATTCTGGGCCATAAAACAAACTTTAACAAATTGAATAGAACTGAAATCATACAAAATATGTGCTGAAATCACAATAAAAATGAAATAAATATTAGGAACAGATATCTGGCTAATCACACCAACATATGGAAATTTTAAAAGAGAATACTAAATAACCAATAGGTCAAAAAGGAAGTCACCAAAAACATTGGAATACACTTTGAATCGAATGGAAATGAAAGTACAACATAAAATTTGTGCCATAGAATATCAGAAATATTAAGTGAAAGAAGCCAGACTATTAAGGTTACATACTGTATGATTCCATTTATGACATTCTGGAAAAGGTAAATACCAGAAATCTGTCTGGTGTGTGCTAAGTATGTAGGGGATGTAATGAGAGGGGTTGACCACAAACAGAAAGAAATTTCAGGGCTGGAGTGGGGGTCATGGAGATGGATCTCTTAAATATCTTGATTTTGGTGGTGATAATATGACAGCAAGCATTTGTCAAAACACAAGATACATCAGTCAGGTTTACTGTATAGAAATTATTCTTTAATTTAAAAAGAAGAGTGTTAGCTTGTAAGATTTTTATAGATGTCTTTAATATCACAGACAATTTTTTATCAAGAAAGGATGTTAAATTTTGTCAAATGCTTTCTCTCAATCTATTGAGACGATCATATATTTTGTCACAAGAATCCAGAGACAAAAGTGTACATACTAAACTTATATAAAACTCAAGGAAACGCCTAATTATTTGTATGGGAAAGAAATCACAATACTTCTTTCTGCTGGAGATAGCATTGACTAAAAGTGTGCACCAAAAAAAAAAAATTGTCCATGTTGTATATATTGATCTTGGAGATGATTACACAAGTGTACACCTAGCCAAAATTCATCAGGCTGTAAACTTACGCATTTATGCATGTTACTGAATGCAAATTATACCCAAATTGTTAGCATTCAACAGTGTTGGTCATAACCCACAGATTTCTAGACCCACTAATGGGTTACAACTTTCAGTTTGATAAAATCTAGTTCAGAGGACCTGCAGGTTGGGAAAATGAGCCCATGTGTCTAATTTAAATTTCCTGCAACCTTGAAGAATTCTTTTTCTGAATACAATCTTATATCTGGAGATGAACAGAAAAAAAATGAAACATGATTGTTCTCTCTTTAACTCACTTAACAACTACTGAACATTCATGATGTGTTAGGCACTGAAGGGCAGAGTAGATTTGACAGTCAACAGTCACTACCCTCTTTACACTTAAATGCACCTGGAATAGATCCTGGCATTTCTGTCTTAAAATTTCTGCTAATTCCAAGTGAGACTCATCCTTCTTAAGCCTCTCTTGTGTACTACCTGCAAAATGTCAAGTTTCTGCATGAAGTCCTTATATCTGTACTCTCACTAGTCTTCTCTGCTGTGTGGTCACCCAAACATTGTAACATGTCATGTTCTGTTTGAAATACTGACTCTTATAAAACAAAAATTTTATCTTCTATGACAAATCTGATTATGGACTATTTCACACTCATCTGAAGTATTAAAACATAATTTTATAGAGGGTTTTTTCTCTATGATTTCTCAGATGAGAAAAGTCCTTAACACAGTTATCACCAGCATGGATTCATTGATGAATTATATAACTTAAACTACTACTTAAATCCTTCCCACACTTCTATTTGTGAGGTTTTTCTCCAGTTTAAACTATCTGATGGGTTTGAAGGTATGAGTTCCAATGAAAGACTTTTCCATACTTCTCATATTTATATGGTTTCTTTCCAGTGTGGATTCTGGTGGGCTTGAAAGTCCAATCTCTGTCTCAAGTGCTTACCACAAACATCAGTTCAGTATGGTTTTTATTCCTTTGTGGACTCCATGAGGAGCCAGGAAATTTGAGGCCCAACAGAAGCCCTTTCCACATTTCACACATTGGTATGGTGTGTCCCCAGCATGGCACCTCTGACGGGCTTGAAATTGTGAAACCACACCAAAGTCTTCCCCAAACTCTGCACACTGATATGGTTTCTCTCCCATGTGGATTCTTAGATCCACTTCAAGACTTGAGAACTGAATGAAGGCCTCAACACACTTCTGACACTTGTAGGTTTTCTTTCCAGTGTGAATTCTACAATGAACATTCACAACTGATCTCTGACAGAAACCCTTTCCACATGTATATCTGTGTGGATTTTCACCACTGTGACCACTTTGAAGGCCCAGGACATTTGAGGCCTGAGTTAAGCCCTTCCCACACTCCTAACATTTATAAGGTTTCTCACCTGTGTGTACACTAAAATGAATGTTAAAATCTGAGCTATGACTGTAGCCCTTTTCACATGCAACCCACGATATGGATTCTCACCTGTATGGCCTCTCTGATGGTCCAGAAGCTTTGATGCCCAACAGAAGCCCTTCCCACACTCCTCATATTTGTATGAATCCTCTTGAGTGTGGCTTATCTGAGTGTGGGCTTGAAGGTGTAAACCCACACTGAGGCCTTTCTCACCCTCCTCACATTTATAAGGTTTCTCTCCTGTTTGGATTCTACAATGAATGCTAATGTGTGAGCTATATTTAAAGCCTTTGCCACAAGTATCACATTTGTATGGTTTCTCTCCAATGTGGATATGCTGATGAGCCTGTAGTCATGAATGCCAATTGAAGCCCTTCCCACAATGTTCAGAATTATAAAGTTAGTTTACCATGTGAACTCTCTGATGCACTTGAACATATGAGCTCTGACTGAAGCCCAGACCACACTCCTTACATTTATAGGGTTTCACTAATGTGTGGATTATCAGAGAAACACTATAATGTGAGCAGTCCTCTCACACACCTCATATTTGTGGAATGTGTGAATTCTTTCCTCCTATGGGACCTCTCTGATGATGATTGGGATATGATCTTTGACTGAAACTCTTACATAACATATCATTTGTACAATTTCTGTCTATTGTGGAGTCTCTGAAGTCTTTGAAGACTTGAAAACTGCAGTTATTTTCACATTTTTATACATATTAAAGCTGTACTTATTTATGGACAATCTGGATAATTCAGACAACAGTCATGAATGAAAACTTTGTCACACCCCTGTCTTTTATAAGATTTCTTTCCAGTACAGAGCCTGTACTGAACCTGAAGATGTGAACTCTGATTAAAACCTTTAACAAATTCCTCAAATTTATGGAGTGCATCACCTTGTTCTTTTAACTGAGAGTCACTTTCTTGAATATTGACTATGGAGTCTTGAAACCTAGTTAACTCCTTAGTAACCTGTTACCAAACCTGTGATTAGCAAAGCTCTTCATATAACAGAGCCCTAACTTATTGAACAATCTCCACATCATTTAGAGTCTTGTGACCTAAAAGTATAAAGAGAATTTTAAAATGAAACATATGAATGCTTCGTATGGAATGTCAAGGTTAAAAACTTAGACCAACATACACAGGCCCTATTGAACCAGAACAATGTTTCATTTTTGTCATTATCTGTCATGTTTTCTGATTCACATATTTCCAGAAAGTAAGGGGTAATTGGTCAACAAGGCACTGATTCACTACACAAATACTAGTAGGAAACCCATTTAGAATCCTACTAAGTTTTATTAGAAAGGTATAGGTAACAAATTTGGTGTCTACCAGGCAAAAAACAAAACAAAACAAAAACAAAAACAAAAACAAAAAACAGAATACTTTCTAGAAAATCTTTACAATGAAGCTATACCTTTTTAGAAGCCTTCTCTTCTTTTGTTGCAGCAGGTGTCTGGCAAACAACTTCAACATCATTCTGCTTACTGCATACACATCTACTAAAATGCTCTAAATTTCTAGTAAATTGAGCTCTGCTGAAAATGTCTAGTACATCTTTACAAAGAATTAATCAGAAGATGTCTCCAGGCAATGTTGAAAACCTTTGCTTTGGATTATTTTATTGAAAGTTAAATATAAAAGCCTCTGTGGCACTAGGCTGGTTGGAAAAACACATTTGGGAAATAATGTTTTATCACACATTTGTAATGTTCAGAGCGTAAGGAAAGAGTGGTCTTTTACCTTCTGCTGGGAAATATCCTTTAGAAGGATGACTAGGGGAAAAGGTTTACAGTAGTAAGATAAAATACTCTCAAACCTCACAGCAATTTAAGGTCTTATAATGTCCATGGGGGGAAAGGGAAGAATTAGAAGCTAATTTTTACAACAGAGCAAGAACTTGTGAGGAGCAAATAAATAGGGCATAGTATAAATTCTCAAAACCTACTCTGGGCAGGGTGAGTTATGCTTTCCTTAGAACTGTGTTTTGCCAATCAGACCATTTGCTACTTACTTCATTTCAGGCCTCCCTTGAATGAACACTCTATCAGTGAAAACATTTGTCTCTCAATATCAAATAGTAAATTCTCTGTCTACTATACACCTTTGGCAATCTCCATTCACCTTACCCTACTTTGTTTTTATACAAGAAATATTACTGTCTGACATACCTCTATATTTTGTTTGTTTGTGTTTTTTTTGGTGTCTTCTTCCATCTGGATGCACTATTCATCAGGACAAACATTTTACATTCTTTATTGCTTTATCACAGAACACTGTCGGACAGTCAGTGTTTAATAAATGTATGTTGAATGGGTATGTAAATCTTAGTTTGACTTCTTTGTGGAAGTTTTGAACTATGTTACAAAAGTAAGAGCTTTTTCAAGTAAGTTACCCATAATAGGAAAGGCTCTGGAAAGAGCAATCTTGCTGGGGAGTTGAAAGGTACCACCAGATACAAGGCTAAATGCAGTGAATGTTGCAGATGAGAAAATTACACTGATAAGCATCAGGGCAAAAATCACTTGGGAGGAAAGGCCAAAAGCATAGGCATAAAAGTGGTGATTCATTATAAATGAATTACTTTTGAAATTATTGTACTTCCTTTCTGTATGTGTAAAACTTTTCCTTTTTCAAGTAGTAGTAAATATTAAGAGCCTGAACAATAATGTTCTTGAAACTGTCAAATTGATGGATATGGACACATGTACCTACATAGACTACACCAAAGTGTTTCCAGGTAAAAGATAGATGAAGTGAGTTTAAAATATAGAAGCTTGTGACAAGTATTTACAGAATAGAAAAATATCAAATGTGCTCTATAAGTAATAAAGTTATCTTTGTATGAGATGTTTATTAGAATCTCCATTCTAAAAACAATTCTCTATTGAGATGATATGATTCACCATTAAGGCTGCAGGAAAGCCTTAATTCACCATTAAGGCTGCAGGTGGAAAAAGATAACAATTTGGTTATAAGTGCAAAGCTAAGCTTTCATTAAATGTGGTTTAATGAATACATATCTATGTATATCCAAAAGTTACTATGAATTAAAATTAGACACCCATCAGGAATAAGAGACTGCTCTAGACTATGCCTTCATCACACATATTATTTTTATTAAATTTATTCAGGTAATATTGGCCAACAAAACTACATAGTTCCTGGGTGTACAGTTCTTCATTGTCCACATGGTACATTGTGTTCTTACTACCCAGAGTCATTTATTTTTCCATCACCATATATTTAAATCCCTTCCCTCCTTCTCCAGTGCCCTTTCTCCTTCCTTTTGGCAACTATTAAACTATTGTCTGTGTCCAAAAATTTGTTTCTGTTATGATTGTTCATTTACTCTGTTCTTTAGATTTCACATATAAGTGATCATATGGTATTTGTCTTTCTCAGTCAGCCTTATTTCACTTAGCATGATATCTTCTAGTTCCATCCATGTTGTTGCAAAAGGTAAGATTTTATTCTTCTTTATGGCCCAGTAATACTCCATTGTGTAAATGTATGCCAGATTCTTTATCCAATTATTTATTGATGGGCATTTAGGTTGTTTCCACATCTTGGCTATTGTGAATAATGCTGTAATAAACATAAAGGTGCATATATTTTTTTGAATGTATTTTGGATGTTTTTTTTTATGTGGGTAGTTCCCTGGCTGGGAATTGAACCCAGGCTGCAGCGTTAACAGCGCTGAAGCCTAGCCACTACACCACCAGGGAACTCCTATGTTGGATGTTTTTGGATGAGTGTCCAGGAGTGGAATTGCTGGATTATAAGGTAGTTCCATTTTTAATTTTTGAGGAACCTCCATAATGTTTTCCATAGTGCTTGGACTGATTCATTGTCCCACCAGCAGTGCAAAAGCATTCTCTTTTCTCCATATCCTTACCAACATTTGTTGTAGGTCAATTTATTGAAAAGAGCCATTCTGAGAGGAATGAGGTGGTATCTCATTGTGGCATTTCTCCAATGATTAGTGATGCTGAACATCTTTTCATGTGCCTACTGGTCATCTGTATGCCCTCTTTGGAGAATGTCTATTCAGATCTTCTGCCCATTTTTAAATTGGGTTGTTTGATTTTTGGTGTTGAGATGTATGAGTTTCTTATAAATTTTAGGTATCAACCCTTTATTGGATGCCTCATTAGTAAATATTTTCTGCTATTCTGTGGGATGTCTTTTAGTTTTGTTGATGGGTTCTTTTGCTGTAAAAAAGTTTTTAGTCTAATGTAGTCCCATTTATTTTTTCTTTTGTTCCCTTTGCCTGAGAAGATATGTCATTAAAGGTATTGCCAAGGGTAATGACTGAGAGGTTACTGCCTATATTTTCTTCTAGGAGTTACATTGTTTCAGGTCTTATATTTAGGTGTTTAATTCTTTTTGAGTTTGTTTTTTTAAGTGGTGTAAGAAGGTGGTCCAATTTCATTTTTTGCATGTATCTGTCCAGTTTTCCCAGGACCATTTGTTGAAAAGACTGTCTTTACTCCAATATAAGTTCTTGCTTCCTTTACTGTAGATTAATTGGCCATATAGGCATGAATTTATTTCTGGGATTTCTATTCTGTTCCATTGACCTGTGTGTCTGTTTTTATACCAATAACCATGCTGTTTTGATAACTGTGGCCTTCTGGTATAATTTCATATCTGGTAACATGATTCCTCCAACTTTGTTCTTCTTTCTCATGGTTGCTGTGGCTATTCTAGGTCTTTAATCATTCCAAATAAATTTTAGGATTATACATTCTATTTCTGTGAAGAATGCCATTGGTATTTTCATGGGGATTGCATTAATCTATAGATTGCTTTGGGACATATGGAGATTTTAACTATACTAATTCTTCCTATCCATGGGTATGATGCAATTGGAAATGAGATTGTTTTCTTTATTTCTCCTTCTGCTAGTTCTTTATTGGTGTATAAGGATGCAAGTGATTTCTGGATACTGATTTTGTGTCTTGCTACTTTGAGATGTAATGATCTAAAAATACCAATTAAATCCATCTGCTCTAGCTTGTTATCCAAGGCCACTGTATCCATGTTGATATTCCATCTGACGGATATGTCCATTTATGTCAGTGGGCTGTTAGAAGTCCCCTACTATGATTGTGTTTCTGTTGATGTCTGCCTTTATGTCAGTCAATATTTGCTTTATGTATTTAAGTGCTCCTATATTGGGGGCATTAATGTTTACAAGTGTCCTCTTGTTGGACTGATTTCTTAATAATTACATGATGTACTCCTTTGCTTTTGTTATAGTCTTTGTTTTAAAGTTTATTTTGTATAAGTATTGCAACCCAGCTTTCTTATTTCATTTTTATTTGCATGAAATATCCTTTTCCATCCCTTTACTTTCAATTTATGTGTGTCTTTCCTTCTGAGGTGCATCTCTTGTAGACCATACTTGCCTAAGTCTTGCTTTCTTATCCATTCAGCTACCCTACATCCTTTGATTGGAGCATTTAGTCCATTTACATTTAAAGTGAGTATTGACAGGTACATAGGCATTGCCATTTTATTATTCATGTTATTTTTTGTTTTCTTTTTTGTTTGTTTTTTCCTTTCGTCTGCTTAAAGAAGTCCCGTTAGCATGTCTTGTAATGCTGGCCTAGTGGTGGTGAATTCCTTTAGTTTTTTCTTATCTGGAAAGTTCTTTATCTCTCCTTCAATTTTATCTGATAGCCTTGCTGGGTAGAATGGTCTTAGGCCCTTGTTTTTCATTACTTTTAGTGTTTCCTGCCATTTTCTCCAGGTCTGTGAATTCTCTGTTAAGAAATTTTCTGGTAGTCTTATGGGAGCTCCCTTGTATGTAAGTTGCTGTCTTTCTCTTTCTGATTTTAGGATTCTCTTTTTGTCTTTAACATTTGCTATTTTAATTATGATGCGTCTTGTTTGGGTTCATCTTGATTGAATCTCTCTGTGCTTTTTGAGTTTGCGTGTCCATTTCTTTTTCCAGGTTAGGGAAGCTTTCACTTATTACTCTTTTGAATGGGTCCTCAATTCTTTGCTTTTTCTCTTCTGCCTCTGGTACCTCTATGATCAAAATGTTGTTACACTTGATGTTGTCCCAGAGGTCTTTCATGGTATTCTTATATTAAAAAATTTTTTTTCTCTTTATTTTTCCATTTGGGTATTTTCTGCTACCTTGTCTTCCAAATTGGTGATTCAATTTTCTGCTTATCTAACCTGTTGTTGATTCCTTCTAGTGTAGTCCTCATTTCAGTTATTGTATTCTTAATTTCTGATTTAGGTTTTTTTTTATGGTTGGTATTATTTTCTTTATGGTTGATATCTCATTGTTGAAGTTTTCAGTAAGTTCCTTAAGCATTCTTATAATCTGTTTTCTAAACTCTTGCTCTGGTAGGTTAATAGCTTACTTTTCATTTAATTCTATTTCTGGAGGTTCCTTTGGTTCCTCAATTTTGGATGTGTTTTTGTTTTTTCATTCTGGCTTCTTCTCTGTGTTTGCTTCTATGTAGTAGGTATATCTCTTATGTCTCTGAGTCTTTGCTTGATTGCCTTATGTAGATGTGTCTTGCATGGTCAAATAAGGCAATCTCTTTTATCTTATGTGTGTGTAATCTAGGATTGTCCCTTGAGTGTGTTGTGTATGTTCTTCAGTTCCAGTTGAGTGATATGACCCTCACAGCACACCATTAACTGTCCAAGGGGAGTGGCAGAGTAACACCAAAATCTTTCTGGACTGACACAGACAGCCACTCTTGCCGAAGTTCACAAGACAGTCTTCACCTGTTAGTAAGGTGGGACAGATCACTCATCCACTTAGAGTGCCTTTGTGTTGACCAGACCAGCCTTTAGGGGGTTTGTGTTCACTTTTGGAAAAGAAAATTACAAGTTCCAGACACACACACACACATTAACAAACAAATATACAAAAAAGAAAGAAAGAAAGAAAGAATTAATTTTCCAAGAGCCCAGGGGTCTGACATGCGCAGCACATCCTTAGTTGTTCTGGGGGTAGGGGGTGGTGGCAGAGCAGCACTGGAAGTTTCCCCAGCAGTCTCAGACAGCCACTCCTGCAAAAGACCTAAAGAAAGTCTTCCCCAGCTAAGAGGGGAAGCCAGTGACACAGCTTCTTAAAGTTGCTCTATGTGGGCAGGACAACACTTCAGGGAACTTGTGTGAACTTTGAAAGAAAAGAAGGGAAAGAAGTATTAATAATAATAATAATAATAAAATTAAAAAATAACAAAACTGAAAGTATTAGAAAATAAAATAGAACTTAAAAAGTGAAAAATATATGGAAACAATTGCTAAAAATAAGAACATTTAAAAAATAAAATTAAAGACATGAAATACAAATGTAATAAATCATAAAAAAGTTAAAAAATAAAAAGAAAGAATAAGAAAAACTTAAAAAAAGATGAAAAGGTAAAATCAAAAAGAAAATATAAAGCTATCTGAGTGCCTCCTTTATGTAAAGGGTGAGATATAGGCCTCCTTGATAGATAACTACATGTTCGTCTGCTTTCCCTTGTACAATTATTATACCATTTAGACAAACAAAGTTTAGTTGTACCCCAATTCACAATAAAATTTAAGTTTTCTGGAAAGAAAAATAACAGTTCGTTTTGTGTAAGTCCCATGGTAGAAGATGAGAACATAAGTGGAAAAAAAAATCAAATTAAAAAGAAAGAACAAAATATTTTTTCCTTTTTTCCCCCCTTTCTTGTTGCTGTGGGTCCTATGGTCTGTCACTTACAGAACACTTTCACTTACCCTGGAGGGGTAGCTGACTGCCATCAAAAGCTCTCAGGAAAGTTGCAAAATGCTGCTCCTGCAAAAGTCTGTAAAAATGTGTTTCTCCATAAGTTGGGTAGGGCCAATCGCTCAGCCAACCAGGGCTGGATCAGGCAAATCTTTAGTGTGCCTGATAACACTTTAAAGAGGAAGAAAAAAACAAATAAAAAGAAAAGAAAAGAAGTAATTAGTAATTGAGAAGATAGTAATATTAATGAAAAATAAAAGTATAATAAACTAAGAAACAAAAATATTGATATATAAAAATAGAAATAAAGAAGAGTAATGATAAAAGAAAATTACAGAAAAGAGAAAAGGAAAGAAAAAGGGAAAGAAAAAAGATAAATAATTTTGGGGAGCACACTAGGTTTTCACTCTTATATCACTTTTAGCTGTGGAGGGGGGGGAGGGGGGAGCAGCAGATGGAGCAACAGAATAGCACTGACCTCAGCCTCAGAGAGCCTTTCCTGCTTCAGATTCAAACAATAAGAAAAAGCAAAAACAAACAAACAAAACACACACACACACACACACACACACACACACACACACACACTATAACAAAGCTGATCACTCTGAGGAACTGGGTGCCCTACTGGATAGATGGGACACAGCTCCAGGTGATCTCAGCTAAAATACAGTGTGTGTGTGTGTGTGTGTGTGTGTGTGTGTGTGTGTGTGTGTTGTGGGGAGGGAGATACCCTTTTTTTAAGAGTTCCATGACTTTTTTCCTGTGGGTAGCTGCTTGGCTTCACTGTGGGCTTGTTTTTGTTTTCATTTCTTTTTGTCTGCCCTGGAGGGGTTGTCTACAAGGGTGAGGCTGCTTGCATCTCTGTTAAAAACCTGTAAGACCCATTTCTCCAGCTGGTAGGGTTGGACTGGGTGCTTGGCAGCCTAGGGCACCCTAGAGGATGTAGTTTAAGCTGTTATAAGCATGGTTTGTTGGTGTGTAGTGAGCAAGTGCAGATTTTGTTAGACGAGTGGGGCCTCAGAGTTAGTCTTTCTTGGGGATAGTTTAATAAAAAAAGAAAATGGCATCCTCCTGTGTGCCACATGTGTGGTTCTTTCTGTGCTCAAACATTGGAACCTTCCAGTCCCCACACTGAAACTTTACAGTTTAATACTTTCCGGTATGACTCTGATGCCTTCAGTGATGCTGTGTTTCTGCTGAACATGTGAGCATATCAAGTGGCCAGCCCCATGAATGTACCCCACAGAAAATCACCTGGACTTCCAGACAACCTCAGTTCCACCAGCATTCCCAGTGTTTTTAATGGCCAAATATAACAAGATTTTCTCTCTTCTGAACAAGGCTCATGGGCTGGGTGTGGTGGCAGTGCAGTCTCAGCATTCATCACCGCTCTATGAAAGCCCCTGCTCCTGAGGTTTTCCTCCCAGAGTTCTTTCATTATTTGTAGGATTGAGGTCACCCCATTTCCTTAACAGTCTCAATTGGGCTTTCTTCTGTATATCCTTAGCTGTCAGTGTTCTGCTCAGTCAGTCATTCCATGTTTCCCAAGAATGACTCTTCCCCTATCTCTCTACAACCTTGACATAATCTGAGAGGCTGTAGACAGTGTCCCCCTAATCTGCCCTCTTCCTCACTCTCTCTCATCACACATTTTTTTGCTACTGCCCTCTAAGGATCTCCACAACTAATGGAGAAAAAGCCATGTAACCATTATTAACTCATTCATTTATTTAACAAATACTCATAGCACATGTACCCCTTCCAAGTCTGTTCTATACACTAAGGATATAAAAATAAAGATAAAATTGCTCCTTTCCTGAGTATATTTCAGTGGGAATAGAGTTAAATAAAAACATATGTTAATATGTTGAGTGGTGATCAATGGTTCAACACAAACTAAGACATTGTAAGAGAAATAAGAGTGAAGGAAGGAAAAGGTATTAGAAACAGGAGGGTTATGGGAAGCCTTTCTTATGAAGTTATATTTGAGAAAAGACCTACCTGAAGTAAGGGAGAAGCCAAGAGGATGACAGAGACGAACAGCATTCCTGACAGAGAAAAGAAGTAGAGAGATGAGACAAAAGTGTGCTTGGCAAAACAAGGAGGCAAAATTGGGTGGAATAGACTGACAGGGGGAAAGTGATAGTTTATAGCCACATGGGATATAGTAAACCACTTTAAATACTTGGATTTTACTCTGAATCTGGTAAGAAGCTACTAGAAGTTTTCAGCAGAGGACTCAGGATGTGACAAGCATTTAGAAGAACCACTTAGTGTGGGAAGTTCATTGTGAAAAAGCAAAATGAGAGAGTGAGAGTGATACAAACCCTCCCACGGTGACCACAGATTTGGCACTGACTTAGACCAGAGTCTAGCAGTGGAGGTGACAAGAATCAGGATGGACTCAGAGTTACATAGCTCTCATCTGAGGATATGTGGCTCTGGCTGCCAACTTTATAATCCAAAGCTCTTCTATTCTTTCAAACTGGGTAAGTTTACCTGCAGTGAAGGTTTGTTGCCCTGTGAAAAGGTAAAAATTAATACATTACAGGCCAAAATAACTAAAATTGTAGTTTCCCACTGCATCATCTTCAAGACAACAAAATTACTGTTTTCTAAACTGTCAGTTATGACTTATGAGAGGAAATACTTTTTATGCAAAAACCCCAGGATGTGTGGACATAAGTAGAAATTATTAATAAAAATGGCTGTTTTCATCACACCCTGTCTGTCATTTCTCACACTATTCTTGGTAATAGCTGCAGATTTTGCCAGGCACAGTTATTTCCAAGGGCTCTGATGCTTTTTACCCTGTTTTATTTCATTACAAAATGTTGGTGAATTTTGTAATAAATTTTAAGATCTTCTCTATAGCTGAATCCCTTCCCACACCCTTTACATTATAGGGTTTCTCTCCAGTATGAATCAGCTAGTGAATCTAAAGTCATGATCTCTGATTGGAGCCCTGCCTGTATTCCTCATGCTTTTATAGTTTCTCTACACTGTGGGCTTTAACTCTGATGAAAGCCCTTTTCAAATACCTCACCTTTATAGGGTTTCTCTCCTGGGTGGAATAGGACATGTAATTAATAATGGATTTTCTTCCTGAAACTCTTCCCAAACTTACTGCTTTTTTTATGATTTTGCTCCTGTGTGAACTCTGTGATGGCCTTGAAAACTTGAAATGTAAATGTACCCCTTACCACACTCACTGCACATATATGGTTTCTCTCTAGTGTGGATTCTCCAATGGGCCTGAAATCATAAAGGCTAAATGAAGCACTTAACACGTTAAACATATTTATAAAATTTCTCTCCTGTGTGGACCATTTAATAGATATGAAAATATGAGCTACAACAGGAATACTTCCCACAGTTTTCACATTTGTACTGTTTCTGTTCTGTGTGGATATTATATAATGGATATTTAGTGCTGATCTATGATGAAAATTTTTCCCACATAAGAGGGCTGTTTGGAAAGTATCCAGCCATGTAATATAAAAAACAGAAACATTTATGGCTTTATTTTTTCTGGACAGTCCTCTTATATTATATCTGACTGGTTTCTTCCCAATGTAGATTCTCTGATGTTCCTGAAGATATGAAGTGTGAATAAGAGGTCCTTGCCTATTTCTCAAAATTATAAGCTTTGTCTGCCAAGTGTGACTTAACAATGAACAGTAAGTGCTGATCTATGACTCAAGCTTTTCCCACACTGTTCACATTTGAAAAGTTTCTTTATAGTGTGGACTTTTTGATGAGTTTACAGACATGATCTTAAACAGAATTCCTCACTACATTCATCACATTTACAGTGTTTCTGTCTCAAAATGAACTGTCTGATGATATGAAGATCTGAGCAATGAAAGAAGCTTTTCCCACACTCACTACAAGTATGAGACTTCTCTTCTGAGTGAATTTGTTGATGAAGATCAACAATGGAGACACCACTGAATAATTTTATTACATTAAGTACACTGGTAAGTTTTCAGACCTGTATAAATTATAGATAGTCCTTCCTTAACAGGGCTGGATGAATCACCTTGTTTGGGGAACTGAAGACTCTTTACCATAGACTCTTTTCTTTGGGGAGGGGTAGTTCCCTGACTGGGAATCGAACCCAGAGTGCGGCACTGAGAGCGCTGAAGCCTAGCCACTACACCACCAGGAAACCCCTACCACAGACTCTTTTTTTTTTTTTTTTTTTTTTTTTTTTTTTTTTTTTTTTTTTGTAGTATGTGGGTAGCTCCCTGACTGGGAATCGAACCCAGGCCGCAGCGTTGATAGCGCCAGCGCCGAAACCTTAAGCCACTACACCACCAGGGAACTCCCAACCATAGACTCTTGATACCCAGTTATGTCACTTGCAATTGGTTGCCATATCTGGCAGTAGTAATGTTATCCATGTGGTTCTGCTTTTGGAATGGTCTCTAATTCACTTTGGATATTTTCATCTGTAAAGGCAGAAAATTCAGAGAAGTGGACAACTGAAGGCTTCATTCAGCACTTTCAAGATTTTACATTTAGGACAGAGAAGAAGACTTTAATGAATCAAGGGGATATTCATTTTGTCTTTTCCATTTTGTAGCATGTTCTCTGGTTTCAATCCTAATGGAAACCAAGAAGTAATGTAGGTGGTGCCTATCCAATAAGCGTAACAAAACCCATTAGTGCACACCAAGTCTCCTATGTGAGGTACTAGCTAAACATTAAAGACTTCTTTTAAAAAATTAATAATATGGTTCAAAGTATTAACCTAAGGCTATTTCTACTGGATTTCACAGTCAGTGTAAAATCTTGCATAGGAAATTATATTGTTAATAATTTATGTAGATAGAAAAGTTGTAGAGATAATAAAATATGAATCAACTAGAATTTTAAGAAAAAGCAATGACATAACAAAATTTGACATTTTGGATTGATGTAATATATTCTAATATTTAACACCTTGAAATATTTGCATTCATATATTCAAAGTATTCCTGGAAATTCAGCATGATGTATACATATCATCTTGATTTTTGTGCTGACAGACATTAAATGAATTGCAATGATTACAACTTTTGACCACTTCTAAATTTTTAAGTTTGAAAATGAGTTTTCTAAAAGATTTGGTTGGTATTCTACAATTTTCATATTGATACAAATTTATCTAAACATCTGGTAATTATTTTTCCATTAACTTTTTCACCAGTTTAAAAAGTACTTCTTTTAAAATTCAAGGATAAGAAAACAAAGAACCTGATTAAAAAATGGGCCAAAGACCTTAACAGAAACAACAGCTGGAATACATACAGATGACAATTAGGTATATTTTAGGTGCTCCATCTCTTAAGTCATCAGGGAACTAGAAATTCAAACAACAATGAGATACTACAACACACCTATTAGAATGCTCAAAATACAGAACACTGACATTACCAAACACTGACAAGGATGTAAAGCAAGAAGAACTCTCACTCATTACTGAAATGTGAAATGGTACAGTCACTTTGGAAGACAGTTTGATGGTTACTTATAAAACTAAACATACTCTCACCATACAATCCAGCTATAGTGCTTCTTGGTATTTATCAGAAAGAGTTGAAAATGTAAGGTCATACAAAAACTTGTACATGGATGTTTATAGCAGCTTTATGTATAATGACAAAACTTGGAAGCAACCAAGATGTTCTTTAGTACTTGAACAGATAAACTGTAGTGTACTTACATAACAAAACATTGTTCAGTGCTAAAATTCAATAATTTATCAAGTTATGAAAAGATATTGAGGATAGGTAAATACATATTACTGAATGAATGAAGCCAATCTGAAAAGGTTACATACAACTATAATACATTATTCAAAAGGCAAAAGTATGGGAACAATAAAAATTTCAGTGGTTGCTAGGCATTAAGGAAAGGAAGAGATGACAGGTGAAACAGAAAGGATTTTTAGGACAGTGAAAATACTCTGTATAATACTATAATGGTGGTGAGAAGTCATTATACATTTGTCAAAACCCATAAAATGTATGACAACACCAAGCATGATCCCTAACATCAAGTAGACTCTGAGTGATAAAGAGTTCAATATAGGTCCATGAACTGTATTTGGTTCGGGAAGTTGCTAATATAAGAGGCTGTAGATCTATGGGGGTAGAAGGTATATGGGGTATGTTGTACCTTGTGCTTAATTTGACTGTGAACCTAAAACTGCTCTAAAAATAAAGTTTTTTCTTAAAATAGAAAGTACTTCTCAAAAAAAGTTTAATAAAGAGAAAGTCACTCCACTCCCTGTGGGAATAATCAATTAATAGCTGCCTCTTCTTCTGCACTACTGAACTTATGATAGATAACCTCTATAGCACTTTGCCTTGGGTCATTTTGTTGAAATGTTACATCATGGTAATGTGAGCAGAATGTCTAGAATGACTTCCAGGTTTGCAAATATGTAAGCAAATGTGTAATCATATACAGTTTAAACATCTAACCATATACAGACTGAAACTCACCATAAAGCAGTTCTACTGGCAAGTTTTCTTCATAAAAATAAAGGAGACATGCAGTTGAATAGATAACATACATTCTTCTAAATCCTGAGCATAGTTCAGATGGCTACACAAGAAAGTGAAACATTGGAAAGTAATCTTTTACAATGAAGTCAGAGCCCAGGAGAAGGAACAGATAAGGTCATGGAGTAACCTTGGAAAGCCCACCCAAGAATGGGAATTAGATCCTGCCAGATACTCTTGTCACACAGACACATGATGGTGCTTCACATCTTCTAGGTTTCTGCACAAAGTCAGCCCACCAACAAGGTCTCTTTACCAATAGAAAATAAAAAATCTTGTCCTCACTGAACTCACCTCTGGCAATTTTCACATTCTTTGTTAATGTTCTACATAGCACTTATTACCGTATGACAGATTAATCCATTTGTTGTTTAATGTATGCCTTTTCTACCACAATGCAGCATCAAAGTAGGAAGCATTTTACACCTTGTCTATTTTACTTCATTTCTTTTTTATAAGATTTTTAAAGTATTAATTTTTTTATTATTTATAATTTATTGAGATGACATTGATTAGTAAAAATTACATAGGTCCCAGGTGTACAATTTTACATTCCACCTTCTATGTGCTGTATTATGTGCTCATCACCCAGAGTCAGTTCTCTTTCCATCCCCGTATATTTGTGTCCCTGTTCCTTCTCCCCATCCCTTCTTACACTCGGGTAATTACTAAATTATTGACTGTATCCATGCTTGTAGGGAGCACATGAGCCAGAAGACAGGTCCTTTGAGAAAACAGGTTTTAGCAAGGCTACCTGTGTCCTTGGAATCCACAGTTTAAGGGTTTCGCAAGGCAGCCCAGAGCTGGGTGCACAAGGACAACACTTAGGATGTGGTTTCTGGCTTGGGGGAAAAATATGACATTGTGAGCAAAGCTGTTTGGTCTCTGGAAATGACTCAAGACATGACTTATGGCTCACCTGCTTAGAAGAGAATAATAGTATAAACAGTAATACCTTAGCAACATACACCAAGATATTGATTAAGTGCAGTTATCTGGAACTTTAAATAAAGAATTAGAATAGAACAATGCATATTTCCTAATTGAGATGTACTTTCCAGTCTCGCTTTTCTGATTTACCCCTCTGATCTCACTTGTTTTGCCCACCCTATAAAATAAACTCGCTGTTGCCAGACGGGGTCTCTGTGTCTCCATCAGAGCACAGAGAACCACCCGGTCCCAGCTTTTCTGTCTATGTTTGTGTCTGTGTGTTTATTTCTTCATTCCCCATTACCTCCCCTCCAGTTTGCCTGTTCACCCGCACAGGTCGAGGCAAGTGGCACCCAAACAGGGACTGGAATATGGAGGAACTCAAATTGTCAGATGAGGGAACGCTCCCGAGAGGTGTATACACAATTAAAAGAGTGTTAAAGGCCATCAGCTTTTAACAACTAAGGTAAGTGGGACATTCAGAATCTAAGGAAAGAGAGCTCTATGTAGATATGTTAAAGTGTATGCTGCAAGCTAAAGGCAGCAATGTAAAGAGGCATCAGCTTTTAGAGTTTTTAGATTTTGTACAAAAAACCTGTCCTTGGTTTCCTGAGAAAGGAACTGTAAATACTTAAATGTGGGAAAGCGTAGGAAAACAGCTGAGGGATCGTTATGTGGCTGATGGGCCAGAAAAAACTCCTGTACATACTTTTGCTTTGTGGGTGTTAATTGGAGAATGTTTAGACCACAGACCAGCATGTGTGCCATTACCTGAAGAAGGTAATTCTATGACTTTAGCTAAGACTGTACAGGGATATGAGGAATTATGCTCGCTAGTCCCTGATTCTGCAAAAATTCCAGATGAGTCTCTCCCTCCAGAATATAAAAAAGAACTTAAAAAGGAGGCTGAATGAGACAACAGACAAAGAGATAAAAAAGATTCTGATTCAGAGAATGAAGAGTCAGACAATGAGGATGAAGACAGCCTTCTGCAGGAAGTTCAAAAGTTTTTTGCAGACTTGCCATCTACAACAAGGGCAACTGCTCCTAAATGGCCAACAGAAGCACCTCTGTGTTCCATATGTCTCCTTTACAGTTGGCTTTACAAGAAGCTAGACAGGCTGGAGAAGATATATCTAATTCTAAAGGGCATTTCCAGTCATGGAAAAACCAGACCCTAATAATCCAGGACAGATTTTACGACACTATGAGCCTATTCCTTTTAAAATTTTACTGGGCTCAAAAATGCAACATCAATGTACAGCCCCACTTCTCCTTTTGTATTGAGTTTGGTGGAGTCTTTACAAGACAATCCTTTGACTCCGCATGATAGGAATATTATTGCCAGAGCCTGCCTCAATGGAGGAGATTATCTGTTATGGAAAACGGGATTTCAGGAGTTGTGTGAGGCTCAGGCTCAGTGTAATCATGATGCAGGAGTGCCCATTACTTGAAGTTATGGGGCCTCTAAAACCAGGGCTCCCTTCTCCTTCAGCTATACCTTTAAATCATCATTTGATAATAATAGATTTAAAAGACTGCTTTTTTACTATTCCCTTACATCCTGCTGTACTGTAAACGTTTTGCTTTTAGTGTTCCTTCTTTAAATCAAAAGGAGCATATGAAAAAATATTGCTGGAAAGCTTTACCACAAGGCATGGCTAATAGCCCTACATTGTGTCAGGAATTTGTTGCCCAGGCCATCCAGCCTGTCCAAACAAAATATCCTAAAGCATACCACACTCATTATACGGATGACATTCTTATCAGTCATGCTAATGTTGATACTTTATATCAGATGTTCTCTGATCTTAAAATTGCTTTAAAGATTGCAGGTCTTTGTATTGCCCCTGAAAAGGTACAAAAAACAGCTCCATTTCAATATCTTGGTCATATAATTGAAGGCAAACAAATTATTCCACAAAAAGTAACCATACAAAAAGACTTAATACTCTAAATGATTTTCAAAAACTGTTAGGAGATATTAATTGGTTGTGACCTACATTAAAATTAACTACTGCAGAACTTAGTCCTTTATTTGAAATATTACAAGGAAATTCAGACCCTGCTTCCCCTCGTACATTAACTGCCCGAGCAAGGGAGGCTACAACAGGTTGAGCAAGCTATTAACAGGTCTCAGATCACTCAAGTGGATCCTAACAACTTAGTTTACTTAATCATTTTTGACACTCCTCATACTCCTACAGCTGCCTTGTGGCAGACACAGGGGGTTATAGAATGGATCCATTTGGCTCATTCACCTGCCAAGGTCATTATGCCTCTGTATGATCTTGCTGCCTCTTTAATCATTAAAGGATGGCAGCGAGTTCGTGAACTTCTAGGATCTGAACCGTCTGTCATCATTGTTCCTTTCTCTGTACACCAACAACAATGGTTGTGACAGTCAGCTGATTGCTGGCAAGTTGCCTTAGCTAACTTTCCTGATCAGATTTCAGTGTATTATCCAATAAATTTATTCAATTCACTAATCAACATGGTTTTATTTTTCCAAAAGTTATTGTGGCCACCCCCATTTCCAGAGCCCACACCGTATTTACTGGTGGCTCTAGTTCAGGGTATGCTGGATATTATTCACAAACTGGTAATAGAGTTCAAAATACTTGTTATAACTGCTCAAAGAGCTGAACTTTGGGCTATTATTATGGTCTTTACTGACTATCCCACTGAAGCTCTTAATATTTACAGTGACAGTAATTATTTTGTTCATGTTGTAAAATTAATTGAAACTGCAGCTATAGGTCATACTAATAGTAAAGAATTGTTTCAACTTTTTATTCAATTACAACAGCTTATCAGAGCTCGTATACAGCCTTGTTTTATTGCTCATTTGCGAGCACATACCAATCTGCCTGGTGCTCTAACAAAAGGAAATGCTTCTGCTGATTTGCTTGTATCAGCTGCTCTTTCTTTAAATCCTTGGGATGAGACTTGCCAAGCACACGCCCTTCATCACCAAAATGCAGCTTCCTTTCATAAAGAATTCAAAATCACAAGGGAGCAAGCACGACAAATTGTAAAATCTTGTCCCCAATGCCTCATACATATTCCTGTTTTGCCTACAGGAACTAATCCTCGGGGCCTTAAACCTAATCAAATTTGGCAAATGCATGTGACTCATGTTCCTGAATTTGGATGATCTAAATATGTTCATGTTCATGTTGATACTTATTCTCATTTAATTTTCACATCAATGCAGACAGGAGAAAGTGCTAAACCTGTAATTAATCATTGTATTGCTGCTTTTGCAGTTATGGGCAAACCTCAACAAATTAAAACTGACAATGGTCTGGCTTATATTTCTCAGAGTTTTCAACAATTTGCTCTTCAAATGGGCATTCAGCTTAAGACTGGCATTCCTTATAATCCACAAGGACAAGCTACTGTTGAAAGAGCTCATAAAACATTAAAAACTCAATTACAAAAAAATAAAAGGGGGGACTATAGGATATTCCCCTACCCCTCAAAATTATGTTAATCATTCTCTTTTTATTTTAAATTTTTTGGACTATGATGAACAGGGACTCTCCCCTGCAGATAGACATTTTCAAAAGATGCTCTCTTTGCAGAGAGGCAAAATAATATGGAAAGATTTGGCTACCAGACAGTAGTGCAGGCCAGATCCAGTACTAATGTGGGGAAGAAGACTTGTGTTTTTCCAGAAGGAGATTTACAGCCCACGTGTGTTCCTGAATGTCTTGTAAAACATCATGAATTCCGAGGACCTCGTTCCACCCCTGTGGGAGATGAGACTCACAGAGCCAGTGACTGTGACTGTTCTGAAAGGCGAGCTGCTGAAACCAACCATGACAATCCCAGAGAATAAATCCTTCAAAAGGGCATGACACCCCACTGCAGTGACCATTAAGAAGAGCCAGACTCCAACTTGGGGTCAGCTAAAGAAGCTGACCCAGGACGGCTTCACTCTTGTACAAAATAGAGGGATGAATGTTACTCCTGAGACTCTGTTCTTGGCCACGCTGAGAGCACGCAGGTAATGAGAGTATAGGGGGACACTTATTGGACGTATGCACCTAATCCTCCTGTTGCTCATATAGCAAGCTGGGAAGGTGGTTCAGTCCCTGTTTTTACTAATGACACCTCCCTTATGGGAGGGCATCCTGATGGATATATCATGCCTGATTGGAAAAACTTTAGTTATGCTGACTTAAGCTCTTAGAGACCTCTTTGCTTAAATCTAGAGCCAGCTGGAGACACTGAGTCACAGTGGCCAACGTACATTGATGTTTCACTTACACAAAAGACCAGTCTTCTCAAAAGTGGGGAAGAAATAACAATATATTTTCATGGGTTTAACAGTTCAGTGTACAGTACCCCCACTAATACCTTTGCTCAACTACCATATCCCCCGTGTCATCCTCGATATGTTCAAAAGATTAGTTGGCAAACATGTACTTATCATACTCCCATGATTCATTGATTAGAAGACAGATATACTATGTTTGACTGGTTCAGTAATAAAACTGAAAAATGGACAAGAGAACCTCCTACTGCAGGGCCTTGGATACCCCCTTATTAGTTACACAGACTGGTGCCTCACAATTGGACCTTTGGCTCCTAGCAGCAGCACAGGAAAGATTAATGTAACCAAAAATGGCACTACAAATCAATCTGGCTTTAGGGCCTGTGTACAGTATCCTATATGCTTCTCCATGGACCAGTAAAAATGATTTATAAAAATTCTCACTATAATGTGAGCTGCTTAAACTGTAATCTTACTAATTGTGTTACTTCTATTCAATCAAATAATCAAATCATAATATTCTAACAGCCCTCTTTTGTAATGCTTCCTGCTAACATTACAGGACCTTGGTATCATGATCAAGGTCTTCAAGTGCTTCAAGAGATTCATAATCAGTTGGCTTGTCTCCATCGAGCTATAGGTTTGATTATTTTTGGAATAGTTTCTTTAATCACGCTTATATCAACTTTGACAACTTCTGCTTTTGCCTTGTCTCAAAGTATTCAAGATGCTCATTATGTCAATCAACTTGCACATAATACTGCATTGGCTTTAAGCAATCAAGAAGTTATTGATAAAAAATTGCAAGTAAAAATAAATGCCCTAGAGGCAGCTGTCATTGGAATGGGTAATGAAGTAGAAAGTCTTAAATTTTGCCAAAAACTTTTATGCCATGCAAATTATAAGGCAATTTGTGTAACTTCTATGAGCCATAATAAATCTAGATGGTATTGACATAAAGTTCAAAAACATTTGTTAGGAGTTTGGACTCATAATAACATTAGTCTCAATTTACAAGAATTACACTCTGAAATCCTGGCTATTCAAAATAGTCATCTAAATGTCCTTGATCCTGCTCAAGTAGCTCAAGATATTCTGACAGAACTTAAAGGGTTCAATCCATTAAATATCTTAAAACATTCTGTGTGGTACTTGTTGGCTATCATATGCTTAATTAGTATTTTATTTGTTCTCTTCTTAGTCAGCTGCTGAGTCCTCCAGTCCTGAGTCCGAGCCCTCCAATTGAACACACATCATCTCGTCTTAAAAAATAAAAAAGGGGGAGATATAGGGAGTGTGTGAGCTAGAAGCCAGGTCCTTTGAGAAAACAGGTTTTAGCAAGGCTACCTGTGTGCTTGGAATCCGCAGTTCAAGAGTTTTGCAAGGCAGCCCAGAGCTGGGTGCACAAGGACAATACTCGGGATGTGGTTTCTGGCTTGGGGGGAAAAATATGACATTGTGAACAAAGTTGTTTGGTCTCTGGAAATGACTCGAGACATGACTTATGGCTCGCCTGCTTAGAAGAGAATAATAGTAATGCCTTAGCAACATACACCAAGGTATTGATTAAGTGCAGTTATCTGGAACTTTAAATAAAGAATTAGAATAGAACAATGCATATTTCCTAATTGAGATGTACTTTCCAGTCTTGCTTTACTGATTTACCCCTCTGATCTCACTTGTTTTGCCCACCCTATAAAATAAACTCGCTGCTGCCAGACAGGGTCTCTGTGTCTCCATCAGAGCTCAGAGAACCCCCCCCCCCCAGTCCCAGCTTTTCTGCCTATGTCTGTGTCTGTGTGTTTATTTCTTCATTCCCCATAGCCTCCCCTCTGGTTCACCTGTTCACCTGCGCAGGTCACAGCAAGTCAGAGCTCTTGAGACACTTGCTGGCTTGAGCCCGTTCCTACCTCTTGGGAGTGTACTTTCACTTTGCCATTCATGGCCCTTGAGCCACTCTCTTGCTCAACCTCTCTCCTACTACTTTGGAGTGTACTCTTTACTTCTAATAAACTATTTTTTCACCACTTTATTTCCATGTCTTACTCAATTCTTTCCTCAGGTCACCAAAGACCTGGACATCTCACTGAGAAGGGCCCAATCTTTGGTAACACTTCTATCCACATTTAATCCTTAGTATTCACTCATGCTACTTAGAAGGAGACTGATAGAGTTCAGATACCATCAATATGCTAAAAAAAATGTAGAATCAAATAGAGAATACAGATCATCAAAAACAGATATTATGTAGAGATAGAAAACATGAACCCTTGAGATGGAATTCCTTTAAACCCTAGCTCTTACTAAACATGCAACCCTATGTAAAATATTTACTTCTCTATACCTGTTTAATTATTTATGAATTATGGATATAGATAAAATTTACCTAATATTTTCCCAGAGTTAAATAAAGTATATAAAAGTATATAGAATAATGTTGGCCACCTAGAAAGTGCTTTTTAGTGACAGATGATTTTTAAAAAATTATTATTATTATTATTATTATTATTATTATTATTATTATTATTTTATGTGGGTAGTTCCCTGGCTGGGAACCGAACCCAGGCCACAGCGTTGACAGCGCTGAAGCCTAGCCACTACACCACCAGGGAACTCCCGACAGATGATTTTTTACCAATATTGATGCCATTATTTCTTAACTTTTTCTTAGCCTCCTTAGAGAGCTGTTTTGGACTTTCTTTTATCCTAATGTCCTACCCTTTGAAATGTTAATAGCATAGGTGAACTATTACCAGAGAATGGGCCATTCTTGGTGCAGTGGCCAGGTGTCCTAAACAAAGAATTGAGGGAGACACAAAAATAAAGTGGTGAAAAGGTAGTTTATTAGAGTCAGAAGTACACTCCAGAGATGTAGGAGAAAGGCAAAGCCAAAAGAGGTAGGCAAGGGCTCAAACAGGCAAATACTCAAGAGTCCTGCCTGGAGGCTTTGGTGGTTTTATTCTCTTTATTGTTAAAGGGTTACCCCTATCTGGGCATGAGAAATTTTGATTGCCCTCTTTGATTCATAGGAGGCCATTACATCGCCTGTTTTTAACTATGACTTTTCCTTCCCAGAATTCATTATTTCTTTCCTTCTGCTGACTTTGGGTTTTGTCTGCTCTTCTTTTTTGAGTTCTTTAAGATGGGATGCTAAGATGTTTGCTTGTGATTTTTCTTGTTTCTTTAGATAGGCCTGTAATGATATAAATTTCCCTCTTATTACCGCTTTCGCTGTGTCCCAATAATTCTGATATATTGTATTTTCATTGTCATTAGTTTCTATATATTTTTTAATGTCATCTTTTATTTTTCTTTTATCCAGTCCTTTTTTAATGAGCTGTTGTTTAATCTCCATGTATATGTGGCTTTTTCTGCTTTCCTTTTACCGTTGATCTCCAATTTCAAAGCTTTGTGGTCTGAGAATACACTTGGTATGATTTCGATCTTCTTGAATTTGCTGAGGCTACTTTTGTGTCCCAGCATATGGTCTATTCTTGAGAATGTTCCATGCGCACTAGAAAAGAAGGTGTAGTC